>JAULCC010579689.1:0-10498 GCA_032358795.1 Nuttallia obscurata
TGAATATCAGATTCGTTTTCACTTTATATAAAATTTTATTAGACTCGTCCTGGAACCTTTATTAAGCTTGCCAGAGGCTCGCTAAATAAAGATTCCTGGACTGGTCTAATAAAATCTTATATATAGTGAAAACTCATCAGATATCCTCTATATATTAAAGATTGAAAAACAAAAAACAAATGAAATTTCCAAACAAAAAAGTTCTTTTAAAATAAAAGAATGATAGGATGTGCTCGAAATAAAAGGAAAAATAATCATGAAATGAAAGCATAAATATATATTGAGAAAAAAGCATAACAACTTTAAAAACACATCGAACTAAAATATATTCCATCTTTTATGACAACAAAAGAAAGTGCGCCTTGAATCTGAAAATCAATAATTTAGTTGCACATCAAACAAATTCTCTAAAATAGATATCTTCGTAAAGTCTACGCATTTTGCTTTCCTAGACATATTATAAAATAAATATTTTGTATGTGTGACTGTGAGATATAGAAGGGGAGGGAGATTGAGAGAGAGAGAGAGAGAGAGAGAGAGAGAGAGAGAAAGAGAGTGGGGGTGAGACTCGGTGTGTTATCCTTATCATATAATGTTGGTGACATAGTCAATTAACTTTTACTGGTTTTTTTGTTGACTTGAATTGTCCCAATTACATTTGCCATGTTATTGTATATTTTATGGTAAAATAAATCTGCATATCTAACTATAATGTTGATTTATATAATTGGAAAATAGACTAATTTATAATTAATCAATACAGATCAACGTTTAGTTAGAATTATATTCCTTATAATAGATACTATATCATTTTTCCTTCTTATGATTATTGTTTATTTTACTGTATTTACCTCTTTGTCACTTGAAACATTCTTCTATACCACCGATAATTTTAAAGTCATCCGATGGCGTTGAACTTTGCCGAAGTGACGTCATCATGGTAAGACAATATCGAGAAGTTGCTTCCCTTGTTTTTGAAAATGAAAAACGAAAAACGAAAATGAATTCCTTTTTTCCTTTTTTGTGTTTGAAATTGAAAAACGGAAGATGAAAATAGATTTGTTTTTTGCGCTTGTAATAGAAAATGGATATGTTTTTCCTTTTATCAGTCTGAAATTGTAAAAACGAAAAACGAAAGTGGGTTCCTTTATTTGTTTTTCCTTTTTTAAGCCTGACATAAAAAAAATAAATGGGTTGGTTTTTCGTTTTTCTTATTATCAGTCTGAAATTGAAAAAAACGAAAAACGAAGATAGGTTCGTTTTTCCTTCTTTCTTGTTCCATATAACAAAACGGAAAACGAAAGAAGGTTCCTTTTTTTGTATTTCTTGTTAAAAAATAAATAACGAAAAAGGAAATGACAGTATATACACGGACCCAGATTGTCTTTGATAAGGGAATTAAAGGCATACTAAAGCTAAAACATTTTTGCAGTCCCTGTTTAAATAAAGCTGGAATATTTTAGATCAACTTTTATATTTATTTTGAGGTTGCCCAATGACATTATATATGCACTTAAGCAGATGGTTTTAAACGCTTGGTGGTTAACATTGAATACTACAAATTAGTTCAATCACATCACAGGAATCACAAGATGCGTTCACAATATTTCACTGCAAAGCAAAATACCTCCTGTTCTGCGGAATGTAACAATATTTTAAACTGTTGTGATATAAAAATAAGAAATAAACACGTTGATCTGTTTTTTCAAAAGTTGGATCAAAGATAAACTAGAAAACTACATATGTTCAGTGATGTTTCATCAGTTTTTTAGATAATCTATTCTCAGTCCTTTCCTGTGAGGATAACTTATTGACTTCTGTTTATAAAGGTATGTAAGAATTGACATCCCGGGTCGGCAAGAGTATCTTGAACTATGTGAAGTAGAACTCTTCGAAGGTAAGATTATTGTATACAGGATAATTTTGGAAATTCAAGGAATTATTTTGAAGAATGATCAATTTTTGAGTGAAGTTAGAGATTAAACATGTATATATTGTAACTTGTTTACATTATACGTAGCTAATTTTCCTTGTCTAAAAAATTGTTTAGTATAATTTCAAAAATGCCTCCATATCAGCTTTTACTGGCAAAGTATTGGCATTGTCGTTTTTCTTGTTAAATGTATTGAAGGTTAATTTTTGATATACCCTAACCAATTGTTAAATTTTTCAGAGTTTTTCACTGTTTAATAGTTAAAATTCATGATCAATAAAGTTGTTCAGTTGTTGGCATGTTTGAAAATAAAAATGTATATAATTAAAAAAATAAAAAAACATTTTTCGTTCTCAGTGTTTTAAAGTTTGACTGAAAGTTATGAAGTGCTGAAAGTGTTTATTTTCATTGTTCTCAAAGGATCTGCATAAAATTAATGAAATGTACATGTTTGTGCCCATTGACCATTTTTTTTATTTTAAAATATAGTGGTTTGTCTTTCATTTTTCTCTACAGTTTCTTCAAAGAGGGGCCATAGAATGGTAAACAATAGTAAGTATAGTTCATTTAAACCTGAATATGTAAACCCATAACATGGTAATATTGAATTGGTCAGAAAAAATATTAGTCATAATTCTTTTTTTCAATTCTGGCCACTCTAAACCCCTGCATCATTAAAAACAATATTCATGCAAGCTAACAATAAAACTAGAGGATGACATATACTGTTCTTATCTAATTGAAGTTTTCGGTTTTTTATTGGATAAAATTCTGATGATTTTATCTGCTTTATTCCCAAACATATAGTACAGTGTTTGAATGTTCCATCAAAGTGATATATCATAAACAGCCAGACATAACTCTAATAGGCTAAATACTTACAATAAACATGTACCATATTTTTAGACAAATGGTATTTAGATTAGTTTTAACTTTTTTATTTTACCTTGATTTAATTGAAAATCTGTGGCTTAAAGAAATGCTTTTTAGTCCATTATCTAAGTATCAGGACATTGGTTCCTAATAAAGATCAGGAGAAAGGCCACTTACAAGGCTTGAACCTGCAACCTCCTGTGTGCAGGTGGGACACAGTATCCACAACTGTGCTTTAAAAACAAGTGAGGCTCAGAAGTAGTCTTGGGGATGTAGGCAAGAATAAGGCAACTGCTGCATTTAGCATGATTGTAAAAGGCAACAACCTATAAAGGGTTTAATCAATGAATTTTCTGAATCAATACCTCATATTTATACCCCCACAGAAAAAAGGATGCATATGGATTTTCCCTTGTCTGTCCATCTAACCTGAGTTGCTCATAACTGCAAAACTTTTAAATCTAGATTCATGCTTCCTTGGAAGAATGTTGTTAAGGAGAAGGTCTTGCACCTGGGGGTACATATTGTTTGTAGTATGAGTGGAGTTATTGCCCCTGAACTAGTAAAGGTTGGCATTTTTAAACTTGTGACTTGCATGTCAGCATAACTGTATCTCCAAGAATTTATAAAACCTTTGGGGAATGTTGTTGGATTGAGGAAGTTGTGCACCTTAATTTTATCTGCAGCCATGCAACCGTCACAAGTTCATTCAAGTTTCAGTCAGAAACTTCTGATGCTGACAACTTCAGACTAATTTCACCTAGAGTCATGCAGCTTTTTGGGAATGTTGTATCTTGACCCTTGAACTGACAAAAATTGTCATTTTTAGCTCGACTATTCGAAGAAAAGTGGTGGGTATTGTACTTGCCCCGGCATAAGCATTGGTTAAAGATTTTTAAAACTACTCATATCTTCTATACAGTCAAAGATAAAAGCTTCAAACTTGGCATATGTGTTTCTTATGATAATATATACAAGTGCAGCAAATCAAAAAACTCTATCAACCATATTTGCAGAGATTTTACGAAACTTAACTTTGTCTATAACTTTGCCATTTATTAGCTTTTCTTCTTCAGTCTTTGAAATTATTTTGCTTATGACAACAGCAGTGTAATGCAGCCTAAATCTGTAGGCCAAGGTCATATTTGACAGAGTTATACCCCTTTTTGTATATAGATTTTGTCACAAAAAACTTATCTTTGGTTATCACATTGCCATATATTAACATTTCTTCTTCAATCTTTCAAATTGTGAAGCTTACAACAGCAGGGAATTAGTTGCATTGAAGTTCTGTAGATCAAGGTTATCTTTGATAGAGTTATGCCCCTTTTTATACACCCATCTGAAAGATTGTTGTATTATGTGAAACCCTGCGGCAGGTGGGTGACTCAAAATGGTTTCTGGACGATATCTTCAATTCTGCTCTTACAATTTACTTCTTTATTATACAGGGAAGAAGCCTTTTGATTTTTGGTCCAAAATTATTATTAAGTTTCCTGGAGTTTTGCCCTTTATTGACTTAGATTTTTGAAAAAGGGGGGTTTCCGGCTGATAACTTTAGTTCTGCTTGACCTAGATCAACCAAACTTCACAATTAGCTTTATCAGCATACAAGGTAGAATCCTATTAAATATGAATCTGGTTTGATAATTTTTTTCTCAGGGTTATGCCCTTGTAGGGACTTGGATAATTAAAAAATTGTGGTTTCTGGATGATAACTTTAGTTCTGCTTAACCTAGGTCAATCAAACTTCACAATTAGCTTTCTTAGCATACAGCAAAAAACCCTATTGAGATTTGGTCTGGTTTGATAATTTTTTTCTGGAGTTATGCTCCATTTTGGACTTAGATTATTGAATAAATGGACAATATCCTAAGTGGTGGTTGACACATGCTAACTAAATTTCATGATTGGCTTTTTTATCATACAGGATTAAGGGTCCAGTTTGATTATTTCTTCTGCAATGCCCCTTTATGGACTTTGATTATTGAATAAATGTTATTTCAAATTTTAACTTTAGTTGTCGAGTTTCCAGTGATGCACGTGTTTTGTGCGACCACGGTGCTCTTGTTTGACTTGAATTTTGTCAGAAAATACTTAACATTTCTTCTTCAATCTTTCAAATTATTTTGCTTATGGCAACAGGGATGTGATACAACCAAATTTTATAGGTCAAGGTCATATTTGACATATTTCAGTTATGCCCCTTTTTGTGAAAAAAAATAAATAAAATAACTTTGGCTATCACTTTGTAATTTATTAACATTTCTTTTTCTATCTTTCTAATTTGATTTTTATACAAAAAGGGATCTGATGCAGTTAAATACTGCAGGTTCAGGTCATATTTGACAGAGTTGTGTCCCTTTTTGTATTTAGATTTCATCATAAAAAACTTAACTTTGGCTATTACTTTACCATTTATTAATGTTTCTACTTCAATCTTTCAAATTTGTTCTGCCTATATCAGCAGGAGTTAGATGCAGCCAAGTTCTGTAGGTCAAGGTCATATTTGACAGCGTTATATACCTTTATATTTTGTCATCAAAAATAAACATAGGCTATAGTTTTGGCATTTATGAACATTTTTTAAAAATGTTTTTCTTTCTTGCTCGACATTTTGAATGCTTTCTGGTAGAAAGTTGCAATGCAATGTGCCATGTAGTTACTAAGATATTTAAAAGAACCATAATTATGCTTGCTCTCTAAAGGAGTTATTGCCCTTTGTTATTTTTGGTCTTTTGATTTTTTCCGGAGCATAATTCCTATACTTTTGCTGCTAGTTCGATGACACTTCATGTGTAGATAGACCTAGATGAGAGGACGTGCAGTGCATAAGAACCATAATCCTACATGTGTTTTGAAAGGAGTTATTCCCCTTTTTTACTTTTTCTTCCTTAGATTTTGTCCTGAACATAAATCCATTACTAATGTAGCTTGGATGATGAAACTTCATATGTAGATAGACCTTGATGAGAGGAAGTGCGATGCATAAGAACCATAATCCTGCTTGCTGTTTGAAATGAGTTATTCCCCTTTGTTATTTATGGTCTTTTGATTTTGTCTGGAACATAACTCAAATACTTATACTGCTAGTGTGATGAAATTTCACATATAGATAGACATTGATAAGTGGAAGTGCAGTGCATAAGAACCATAACCCTACATGTATTTTGAAAGGAGTTATTCCCTTTTTTTTTTACTTTCCTTTGTTATTTTTTGGTATTTAATTTTGTCCGGATCAAATACTATTGTTGCTTGCTTGATGAAACTTCATATGTAGATAGACCTTGATGAGAGTAATATGTAATCTATAGTTGAATTTTCCTCTTCATGAAGGCAGTTGTTATATGGAGTCACACAAATGGAAGGGCACAGTATCACATACAGAATCAGGCAGGACTTGCCAAGCATGGGCTTTGGACACTCCCCACAAACATACTCGACACGATGATACCACATTTGCAGATGGCAGTCAGGTTGAAGCTAAAAACTACTGTCGAGATCCAGATCTGGAAGGGGCAACCTGGTGCTACACGACTGACCCTAACAAGAGATGGGAGTATTGCCCAATACCACAGTGTGAAAGTACATGTTAACCTTTAGCATTACTCCTGATCATTACATAAAGGAGAATTCAAAAATATATGCAAACATAGTATACCCAGAGTAGACACCATTTCATGTGGTATCTGATTAGGGTTTGTTATTGAAATTAAATTCTTGCAGCCCACTTCAAAATGGTGTCAGTATTTATGCAAATTGAGAAATCAATGATTTGTATCATATATGAACATCTTAAACATTCAACATCATAGTTTCCTTTGTCAAGTTGTTAGGACATTATAAATGCCCTCTCCTTGCAAATAAGAAATGTGTACAAGATGTGAATATTCTAAGATTAAGTTTTGATGTGTTATGGACCTCTTTCAATATCTTTATCTTACTTCAGGCGGTGAGGCCAAATTGTTTTTTTTTTTTGTTTGTTTGTTTGTTTTGGAATTTAACGTCGCTTTAACAGTATTTCAGTCATATTGCGGCATCCAGCTCATTACAGGTGGAGTAAGACCCCGGGGGACCTATGTACACTATTTCAGGCACTGAGTGCACCCAGGTAGAACCACCGACCTACCGCAAGCCAGCTGGAAGGCTTCCCCACATGAAAAATCCGAAGTGCCCAGACCTGGATTCGAACCCACAGCAGCCAAATTGTCTTACTTTTACTGTTTATCAGCAGTATATGTGCTTCATAGATGACATTGTTGAGAAAATGGTGATTATTATGTCTTACCAAGGCAAATCAGTTTCTGTAATTTGTTGAAACATTTTTATTATAAATTGGTAGTAGTCGATTGACAGGACACAAAGGTTTTCCCTGGGTACCCCAGTTCCATCCTATAATATAAATAAGGATCATAAAACACCTCAATCTAATGAGAACAATTAATGGAAGTTTTTATAATTTGTTTTAAAATTATCAAATAATCAAATAAAAGTCAAAACTATAGTAATTTGTCTTTTACTTCTGTTTCTAGATTAGTATGTAATGAAAGCAGCACAAGGCATTGAAACCAAAATTTTCAAAAAGGCTATGGTGAAGAAACATGATATATAAAGAAAAAATGTATAAGATTTAGATGATTGTGTCATGTAAACCAATTATGCAGAGGTGAACAGCTGTTATACTCCCATTTAAAACACTATAGGGGAATGATGCTGAAGGAAGACCAGGATCTTAGGTTATAAAACTTCTTTCAAAATACGCTATTCTCATTCATAAAATACCCTATTCTCATTCATAGAAGTCTGTGACTCTAATTGAATAAATAAAATACATGTATGATAAATTCCAACCAATGTAAACCACAGAACATTGAATATCAGAAATAGTCCATGTTCCAGAATTGTTGTTTTTTAAACACAGCTCCGGATAATTTAGAGTGATACTATTGCATCCGACTAGTTAAGTATTGAAGGCAGATGTGCTATTCTAGGTTAGCAATGACATTGTTTCTAAAATGCTTTATTTGTTACACAAACTAAAAAAAGAAATTGGATATTAAAGTGATAGTATTAACTCTTTTGTTGCAGCTGAAATGACACCTTCAACTAAAGATGAAGCTAAAAACACAACAGGTAAGATAAAGACAATACGAAATAACTAGTATTTTGAAGTACACATACTATGTTGATAAGTTTGAATTCTCAAATAGTATTTAATATAACGGTAGGTCAGATTTAAAAAATGTCAGGTATTTGAAAATAGTAACTCACTAAAGAACTTCCCTGCCCAGTTAGCTGGGTGGTATGAAGTGAAGTAAAAAGACTAACAAAATCTAAAGAAAAGCAGGGAGGGGGGGGGAATGGTGGTCCAGTGGTGACACACAGGATTTCTAATCCAGAGGTCCAGGGGTTAAATCCCAGGCCAAGCTGGAAATTTCAGAAATGCTTTTAAGTGTCTACCACTTCAATGAGACAATGGAAAAAAAGGAAAAACTGTCTGTTAAGCTTAAAGTGTTGGTTAAAGTAATCAGCAGTCTGCTTTGACCTGTGACTGTGAACATTCTGTTGCCTAATGCAATGGTCTATATCCCCAACTTGTGGGGGTTTGGTGCACAAAAACTTTTATTTGAGAAATTGAAGAGAAACTATGTTGGCAATTGCATTGTTGAGTAAAAAGATCAATTTCAATATTTCTTGAGTGTGTTTTTGTCTCTCAGACACGGAATGTAAGACAGGATGGGTTGAAGATACTACCACTGGGATGTGTTACTTCAAAGGCATGCAGACACTGACATGGGCAGATGCTGCTAGCGTGTGTCATAATTTGGATGGGACACTGGCAATACCAGAGGAAGATTCTGATGGGAAATTTATCACAGGTACAGTCCAGATTTCAATATATCTATTTGTTCAGCATGATGTTTAACTTTCCTTTCAAAATATGCGACTGTATGAGCAGTTATTGTTTTGTTTTTAGAATACAGCTTAGCAAATGTGTTAAGTCCTTTGTGTGAAGTAATATGACATGCACCTTGTGTTCTTGTGATAATGATATCAACATATGTTCTACTCTTTTTAAGTCAAAACTTCGAAAATTCCAATTTCTCTTTATGTGGAAGTATTAGTTTGATGGTCTGGAGTTTTCTATCTAATTTTACTTCATACATGTCAATTTTCATTGTGTTATCTCCAAAAAACATGTCAGTCCTGTGATCACAAATTTAAATGCAAAACCATTTGTTTTTTTAATGTCATATTGACCTAGTAAATGTCTCAAAGACAAATTTTTACAGCCATTGTTGAGGTGATATCCTTGTCTGTTGCCAGCCAAGATGTCATCTCTGATCATTAAAGTCCAAACTTGCAAGCAGGTTTCCTTCACTTTTGTTGACTATGCCATAGTAATTAGCTGATGGTATAATTTGATAATTAGATCTGAATGTATTTATTTCACGATCAGGAACAAATTGAACTGTTGGCAATTTTACTTTACTTTGATTAACACAATTAAAGTGAATAACTATTCCTCACAGTCATCTTACAACGTTTTAACTAACCTGGGCCAGAGGTTCATGGTGGGTTATTGTGACTGGTCTTTGTCAGTATAACAAATTTTCCTCCTAAACCACTTAGCCTACTTTAATAAAACTTTACAGGAATATTCCTTAGGTGGTTTCTCCTTTCAAAGTGGTTCTCAAAATTGGATTCCATGCAGAACTCTTGTTGTCATGGCAACAGAAAGGGAAAACTTTAAAAATCTTCTTCACCAAAACTTGAAAACCATTTAGCATAAGTGTTCTTGGGTTGACCCTCTTAAAAAATTGTTTAATTGATCTGTAAAAATAACCATGTGGCAAAGTCAGTTTTCTTATGTATATAGTGCAAACTTAATCTAGTGGCCAGATTTGTAAATAATTTGACATAAGTGTTCCTTGGGTGACATCATTCATCCTTTTCTTTGAAATAATAAATGCTTGTGCTAAGATAATAGCACTTTTATATTTATATGGGGAAAACTTTTCCTTGTTGTAAATATAAAAAAACTGGCTGACATCTTCAGTTGAGAGCCTTTAAGTACATCATGGACCTCTTGTTTTATGTATATATCAATACATTATTATATGTATAGTGTTGAACAGTTGAGTGATACTGCTGTACACATTTGTTTGTCAGAAATTCATTATATTTTATTAAAACCAAGTTGTGTACATGAAATTTGTCTATAAACATGTTAACTCTTAAACAATTGTTGTGACACTATTAATCAACAGTAAAACAATATTTTGTTTCATTTCCATGGGTAAAAGTATTTAAATAATATGTTTTTGCCATTGTTAACTTCTGTATTTGTATAACTGTAGGGGAAGGGCCGTAACTAATGAAATAAGAACTTGTGGCCCGACCCCATTTCTGTATAAAAAATGGGAAATAAAATATGTTTAAACTACAAACCCCAACAAAGATTGAAAGTTTTTCATCTTTATTTGCTGTTGAAAACAATATTCACCAATCCTTACATACCATTGGAAAATATAAACAAATGCAACCATTTAGATAAATTGCCATTTAACTTCCTCTAGGGGCTTCCGTGGCCAAGTGGTTATAGTCGTTGACTTGCAATCTCTCAGCCCCTCACCGCTGTGGTTCGAATCCCGGTCTGGGCACTTCGGATTTTTCAAGTGAGGAAGCCTT
>JAULCC010580133.1:0-10497 GCA_032358795.1 Nuttallia obscurata
GAAAAAAACAGTGTGCACATTCGTCATTCGGTCTTTTGTTTAGCGTGTCTTACTTGCCGAGTTAGCAGGCAAGGATCGCCTATATGTAAGGTGTAATCTGATTGGATTTAAATGGATGTGTGTCTGTATTGGATTCCTTGTGCTATTAATAGCTTATTAGCGAATTTTGTTGCTCATTGAGGCAGTGGTTAAATATTGCAAGAATGGAAATAGTTAAACACTGCGTGGAGTGTATCCTGTCTCCAAATTACTTTTGTTGTAGATTTTCGGCTTCCTTTAATGCAGGATTTTCACCAAAATCACATATTTTTATAGCTTTTATATTTTACGCAGTTTATTCTTTTGTCCCTCGGTTTAAGTCATATTTACTATTTCCTCTTTTTATTTGAAACGTTTTTTATATAGTATGTTCAAATGCATCGAGTGATTATCCTTAATGACTTGCAATTCCTCAGCCTATCACCGCTGTGGGGTCGAATCCCGGTCTTGGCACTTCGGATTTCTCAAGTATGGTAATCTTCCAGCAGGGAACCTCGGGTTCTTCTTCCACCTGTAATCAACTGTGTGTTGCGATAGGACTGCAATACTGTTAAAGCGACATTAAATTTCTAGAAAACAAACAAACATATTACTTACGGCAAAACTCAGCGGCATTTGTAGCACAAATAGAAGAATTCAGAATTATGATACTCATAACTATTTATGAACTCTACGTACATGATAGATGCTACTTACATTGGAAATATCAGTTGTGAATCGATATTGTCGTAAAATACATTACTGACGTTTATTGATAGTGAAATCACTCACGAACTTCGGCACCTGGCCTATGTATTGCCTAAAGCCATATAAACTTTACAGTTAAATATACATTTATTTTTCAGTCTTTTATGGCGAAACGAAAGATAACAATTTTATGATAAATATCCAATTTTCTTTTCTGACAGGTTGTCATTACTTTTTTTTGTATATTCTATTGCTTTTGGAACCCCACACCAAACTTATACTTAGACCACAAATCACATTCTGTAAAAGCAGTTTAGTTACACATGATATTGACTTTTGTATTTGGCAAAATCGAACAAGATTACTCCTTTTCCGCTTGAATTAGATCATCCAACTATCTGCGGAACTTTTGAAATTTAATAAAAGTACTGAAGGCATTGGGGTGGCAAAATCTTGTGACATTAAGTCATTAGCCAAACCACATTTGTGTCTGTCATTTAAAGAACAGTTTGGGAAATGTTCCACTGTTTCGGAATCTGGCAAATCAATACTAAACAGTTCTGTTTTACGCGAAATCCAACATTTTATTACCAAACTCAAAGTCGTCATGAAGCCACTGCAATCGTTGATAAACTGACAAGCCTAACAGAAGCATGTATGTTTCTTCTAAAATAATAAATCTTTATACACTTTATATATATATATTTCAACTCGATTTTTGATATAAAGTACATATTTCAGTAATGAACATTATTGAAAGTCAATAATACAGTAAGATGATTTTTATAATCAAACTTGTTATGACGATCATTCTACAGAATCAGTTTACTTCCAATTAACAATTCAGTGAGGTAATTATTCATTGGGCCAATAAGTAAGTTTCGTCACTGTTAATCACTTGTTACATCAATATAATACATCTTGCAGAGTGGTTCCTCAGGAAACTAGAGCTATGAACGTGAACCAATGCGCTGATTTATTCCAAAAATATGAGTCATAACTCAACAAAACTATCGTAGCGGATCATCATGACAATATGCACAACCAGTTGACTAGGCTAGTTTAGTGTAAACATATCTTATTTCCAGAAATTTAAAGAAATGGGATTGGACCACAAATTCTCACAACTTTAGTTTTGGCCCTCCCCTTTATTTTATTCATAAATATCATTCAGTACCAATGGCTCCTGAAAACAATCTTCATTTCAATACTTATATATTCTTTATATTAAGCGAGTGTGAGCGAAAATTATTAGAGATAGATAATTTAAGTGAGATAGCAGGGAAAGAAAGAGAGAGAGAGATAGAGAGAGATCGATGGAGAGATAAATTAAACAGTCTTGTACACGTTATTCGAGTAATCAGTGATGACTTTTCAGGACAAAATATCAACCACAGAATGATGATTTAACAAATTATGAGGTGAAACGTTTATGTACTTCTGCACAGCGTCTATAATAATGGCGTTTTCGTCACTTATAATATTTTGTCATCCAACTAAAATCGAGAAGTAGTAGTAAATAAGGTAATCCTTTCGTGTGTTAATCTTTGGCATACAAAACATAATGATCAGCAGTTGTTTCTGCTTGTTTACAATAATTATAATTGGTATTTTCACATACGTGATTATTAAATGTATCACTTTTGATATCGCTTTAGACGACCATGAACTATTAATAAAAATATTTTCAGATAAAATAGTGGTATTTTGATTGAGTTCCATTAGGTACATTCGATTTAAAACATGCCAAAGATAAATAGTTCATTATCAAGAATGTTCCAAATAGAAACGGATGAAGGAAACTAGATTTTCGCATTATTTCCGTCCTAGAGAAAGGAACAGCTATATCAATTTGATTGCTTAATTTATGGTGAGTTCTGCTGGCTACATGTTCTAGGCAAAATACAATAATAAGCCGGTATCAATTCTAGGCTTAAAAGTACACTTTCGAGGTTTAAAATGTTCAAAACATTTCAATTAAATTTCCTTGAAAATTTTTAATGCATGCTGAAATAACATGACTGGTCTCATCGAGATTGTCTTTGGCGATGACATGTGTAAAGGGGTCGATGTCAGTGATCACAGTGAGTTTGTCTCCATACAGAAAATTTTGGAACGTATCTCTAATGGTCCACATCCAGTTTCTTAGTCCTCGGCTGTCGTATGCAATGAAGCGCTCATTGTAAACATCTTATTCCTGTAAATGAATTGAACATTATCCTGATTCACTTGCGTTAGGTTTCCTGAAATTAGCGAAAGCAAGGACAAAAGGAGAGGTTTAATTTCTCCTTAAGGCTATCGAAAGCAGATTGCTGGGCATCGACCAAGATCCATTGTATTGGCACTTTGTTTTCCTTTTTGATTGGAAGATTTAGACTTTGTGGTCACATTACCTTAAGAAAATGATTGAGTGTCTGGGTAATTTGGCAAAGGTCCTTATAAAACTGCTGTAATATCGTAATTAGGTTACATTGGTAGAGAATGGTAAGATGGCTATTGCAGACAATGTTTCGATTTCCGTGGCAATTCCATGGTCAACAATAACATATCCAAGATAAGACACTGAAGTTTTAACGACTCACACTTGGCACCTTTTAATTTGATACCATGAGTTTCAAGACGTTGGAAAACGGAAGACCAATATGTTCATCAGATGTTTCCGGAAATATGAATATAGCTAAGGTAAAGACAAGATATTTCTTTACTTATAAATCGCTCATGGATTTGTCCATAACACGCTGCAACGTAGCCTCAGAATTTATCAAACTGAAAGTCATTCCAATTTATTCATAAAATCCACGACTGCCCACCGAAAAAAAACATTTTTAGGCTCTCTGAGATAAAGTTATACCAGAAGAGGTAAGACTAATGATAACACATATTTCATTGCCCACACAACTGTCAGTGTTTGGCTTAATTTACATAGGTTTGGCTGACATGTTACACAACCGAATAAGAATCTTGGCAAAATTGCCATGTTGTAGGACTTTTTAAACATTAAGTCGTACGAATTAAAAATTGTACCCAAGATCTCTAACTTTATCAGTGAGTGTAATGGACTCAAAAATACAAATTTCAACAACATTTCAATTTGTTAACACGTGTAATGGTCTGATTGACAAACCAAAATTGTATTTGCCAAACGCTTCTGGTAACTGGGGTGCGGTCTCAGCCTACGTACAATATTTTAATAACATTAGTTCCTAGAATAACAGGGCACGTTATGTTTTACGCTGTGTCTTGAACCAATACACCTGGTACGTGTATTCAATATTAAAAACAGGTAAAGAAATAGCAACTTCAATATAACAAAGTTTGTCTAAATCGTATCTTTGTCAACAGAAACATTTAAATGAACACCAACATCAAACAAATAATGTAATGTTTGCTTAAGGGCAAATACTTATAAATTTAACTGACAACAGTAAAAATCTTTAAACGTGTATCAGTACGACCTTAACTTTTAACTTTATGAAAGACAACAGTAGTAACATTGGCATCACCTGTAATACGATAGGTAAGATAACTGAATTCATAAACATGTGAATGTATCGGGCAAACTCCCCAATAATGATTTGCCTCTGAAGAAGTGGTTAATCATTTTAATGATTCCCAATGTTTCATTGTTTGTACCTGGGCCACCTATATGTATGGCTGCAGATGTTGGTACTGTACAGCAGAATTTGTAGTCATCGGTGGATGCGTGTAAAAGTCTTGACCCAGAGGAGAACGAACAAAAGGCGGTACCGGTGTTGTTGTCCAGGTTCTAACTTCTCCATCATTGCTAAAAGTTTCTTATCTATACCTGACTGTAAGGAATTATACTTAAGTTTAGCTTCTCCTCAGTGTTTTCCATTTGATCTGACAGACTTGCTGATTAACAAGTCGTTGGATTTTGAAAGATTAAACACCCTTACCACTTGTGTAATGTCAATGATTAGTTGGTCATAGTCAGTAAATGCATCTAACTTGTGTCGATTGTAGCTTTTCAGAGACTCAGAACATAAAGTAGACCAAAGGCGCTCACACAATATTTCATTTTTGGCGGTTCTAGGAAGGTGGCCACCCTAAATTGACTGTTCTAGAATAGACTCATGGCGACAAGCAAATGAGGTAACGGAATCGACTGGGATCTGACTTGCATTAAACAATCACTTCCTGAAACCCTTCCTGGTCAGTTCTGCAAAGCAAACATAAAACTTGTCAAAACCCCTGTCGATGTTTGCCGTGACTCCAGATAAGACCAAATATCCTGAAATATATGGGCCCGAGTAAGAGAGGAGTCTTTTCTAAGGCAACGGACGTAATGCCGCCATTCATAACAAACCAAGTTTATTTATAGGAACAGGATCATATCTAGATAAAGCTGGTTATTCGATAATTTCTAAACTGCTTAAGAATGTGAAGATACATAAGCAATGTTATCAAAAATTGTAGAAACAGAATGTAAAGATGTGGTTAACAGTGGGGGCGGGTTTTGGGTTTAGCATCAGTACATATCTGCTAACAACGGTTATCATCATTACAAGTTTCGGATAAAAGCTTTTCTATGGTAGCTTCTGTTGTTGCACGAATGTTTAGTTGAATGGATACGAATCATGTATCTAAGCTCATTTCTATAAGTCGAGGGGCATGTTTGCCATTTTCAGCACGTCTCTCTTCTAGCCTGGTATAACAATCCTTTGCATTTTTCATTATGACAGATAACTAAACAAACTAAGTTATTTCAAAAGTAATGTAAAAGAACGCCATTTTCACATCTTTAAAGGGGTTTTCATTCAAACTTATCGCGTTTTACGGATGTCAAAAGAATGTAAATGTAAATCCGTTGTATTTCTATGTTCCTTCCTGATACATGGGACATCTGAGTTCAGTTTTCAGAAGGCACAAAAATAAAACAGATGGTATAACTTACTTAAAAGATTACCCCCGTTCTGGTCATCCCAGCCGGTCATCAGCACAGGATCAAAAGCGCGGGAATTTTTTTATATGCAATATTTCTTATTCTGATTGCTCTTTTGCTCAAATTTCAATACCAAAAGGTCAAGCACGTTTTATTAGGACAGTGTGCTTTCAAAAAGGAAGAAATGTCATGAAAAAAGTAGACCTGCAACTGGACCTCGAGGAATGTGCCTTATTTATCGCAATATAGCTGCTCACATGTGTGCGCTGGTTCATGATTTCCTGAAAAGGAAAATGTGGTTAAGCTCCCAACCTGCCTTATTCGCCTGGTCTTATACCATGCAATATTTTTCTATGGCTACTATTGACGAAAATCCTCTCTGGGCGTCGATATGGCTCTTGACGTGCACTAGGTAGTGTCATTTTCAAGTGCCTGTAGGGTGTTCTCAAAAATGCCTTATTTTCTGCCTTCAAATAATGGCCTAGGAAAATGTATTTCCGTCAATGGAGAATATTTATAAGGGATGAATTGAACAAATTATGAGTGAGTCTCATAATGCGCCTTGAAGCATCCCAGTAACATAATTAAATGAACGTCCTTCGTATGTTATAAATTTGTTAGTCTTAACGCGATTTGTCAGATTTTAGTTTGTTTGTTTTTTTGGAATTTAACGTCGCTTTAACAGTACATCAGTCATATCGCGAGTTCCAGCTCATTACAGGCGGAGAAAAATCCCGGGGGACCTCTTTACACTTTTTAGGCACAGAGCGTACCCGGGTAGAATAACTGACCTACTGCATGCCAGCTGGAAGTCTTCCTCACTTGAAAAAATCCGAAGTGCCCCGACTGGGATTCAAACCCACGGCGGTGAGGGGCTGAGAGATTGCAAGTCAATGACTTTAACCACTCGCCCACAGAGGCTCTATCAGATTTTAGTAATATGTTTATTCGGATAAAACGGGAGATAACAAAATACATTCCAAAAGAAACTCAATCAAAGCCTACCACAGCCATGAGGTTATTAACAATAAGATAAAAAGAGCGTTGAAAACATAAATTTGTATCCTTATTGTGCATATTTCACCCAGTGTCATGGATCGCTAGGAGTAATTCCATGTTTGAACATAATACCTGTAATGCCGGAATAAATTGAACTTAAGTATGCAATATGTGTATGCGATATGAACAAATATTGCATACTTTCATTCAATGCTAACTGAATGGGAACAACATCAACTTATACAATAAATGTCATTGTTTGTTCATTTAATGTAAATATTGGGGAAAAAGTTAAAATATCTGAAATAGTCATTAACATCATTTTTTCATTACAAAATTTAAGATGTTTCATAAAATTTTGTACAGGTTGTATTATATTGTTTTTCAATTGTTTAGTTCCATTGTTTAACATAAGCATAATTTGTAATTTTTTTGACTTTTCGCAACACAATGAAACGGCAATAACCCTACCCAGAGGCTATTAACCTCTAGTGACATTGTCGTAAGCTACTAAGACAACATGATAGGTTATATTATATATTAGCAGTCTTGCGTTGTACTGTATGTCGTTTCTGCAGCATGTATGTACTCCCGTGTCCATCTTTGCCAAAACAAGATAGATAAGAATGGAACTTGCCTCCATCATTTTTTGTTTTGTTTGAGTAAACTTTTTACTCAACCCGTCTTGTTCCCTTGATAAACTCATTGTCGTATACATGCTTCAATGACACAATACTACTTTTCTCCGTTTAATGGTTTAGATTGCTTTATTTGGCTAAGCTCCTCATCAATATGTCTTTGATGGACCCTTGTAGTGCTGTATAAAATGCTTTCCGTAGTTCTTCAGTGGTTTTATACGTTATGAAGCGAAGCAGCTACAAGATCCATGATGAAAAATAGACAAATGCAGCTTTGCAGATGGTGACGCGTACAGTCGTGTCCTTCTTTATTTTGTTTTATTTTAGTTTTAGTTTTATTCAAACATTTCACTGAAAAGGGTTTTAAGGGCCAACACAAGAGGAATTTAGAACCGTGGAACTATATGTTTGTAGTTTCTGTATTTCTCGAATTAATGCCTCCCGATGATTCTTTTGCGAGATTCGATATGTAGCCTACATGATACCACAGTTCTGAAGCTGTAACTTCATGGATGGTAGCGACTCTGTTTCCCACAAAATGTCATGAAACGTTCGTATTGGTTGTTGATGAAACCAATCCCTAGTGTAGGGTCAGTCCAAAACGTAAATTAATCAGTTTTCAGTTCATGTTTTCCTGCTAATTTTTTTGTACGATGCAAAAAGCAAATTCAGCACCCGATTCAACCCTAGGTGTAGAACTATGTCTAGGCTATGTAATGTTAACAGCTATCCTTGCCATTCTGTTTTGTATTTGTATGAAGTATGATCATGCCATGAAAGTTTATGTCTACATAGATCCTGAACGATAGCTTAGCACGTAATGTCACAAGAACAGTTAAGTCCAGAGGACGCAAATATTGAACTTCTATAATATTTTACTCTGCCTTGTCAATTTTTTGTCCGCAAATTTTTATACTGAACTGAATTTTCGTCATTCACAATGCATGTTACTCAATGGGAACGATCACATAGTTGACAATCGGACTCGCGGTCATCAATGCACGTTTCTTTTCCAGGAACAGTTTCTATCACTTTTTTTGCCATTACTTAGCCATTTCTTTGCCGAAAATCACATTTCTGTAACACACTCTGCATACTCATACACTTGTTTCCGATGTCTTCTATGATTTAAGGCATTCCGTAAAGGTAGGAGTTCCTTTCACCAGCTGAAAATACTTCCTTGGTAATTTACCTCGTAAACTTTGGCTATATGTTTAAATAAATATGCTTCACAACTAAGTGAAGAATATTTTCGTACCAAATTATCATTTTATATAGTGAAATTTAGATGATTGAATACAGGGCTTTTTGTTTTAATTACCGCTTAAGGTAAACCATCTATTATTGGACAATTTTCTTTAATTCAATATTATATATTTTTGGGACCATTGTGCATACCTAAATCATAAGCAAGAATAAAAAAGACATGTATCCATATGTTTAAAAATTTTATTCACTGTTATCCAAGGCTACCCCCACATGTCGAATATCAGCATTGATTTGATAGGGGTATACTATGTTTATTGCTTGTAATACATGTAAATTTTAAACTTAGTAAATAGTTGTTCACAATTCATTAGAAAGGGTTCACTCAGGAATGAAAATAAAACATTTTTTTTAATAATTTGCCAATTCTAAACTGATCTAATACCCAGTTATAACTGCCGGTTTGCCATAATTTGACATAAAGCAAAACTAGCAATAGGAAAAATAAAAAAAGAAGATGAAGAAATGTTTTGCAATTGCTTCAAACTGCTTTAAAATATCTTTCAATTATACAGTAACTACAAATATAAAGAAAATCATATGTCATCAGGTCAAATATTGCATAATATGGTAATTAGTAACTCTATCCCCTGTTCAGAAAAAGAATGAAAATCCATGTCTAGTTTATAAAAAGACAGTTTTACATATGTAACACCAATATTTACATTCTGAATACACAAAACCACTTATGGTTCTACTTTTCAAGGATTTAAACTTGTTTCAAAAAAATAGTTTCAACAGAGCGTCATGTTTTTTTTCATTTCATAACATACATATGTGATACTGGTATAGCAGAGCGTCCATATTATGTATTTATTTGAATTTGAATCACTTCAAGCAATACTTGTCACTCGTTTTTTTATCATTTGACTGATATTGGTTTATAAACTGTCTTAATTTCACTGGTGTTTTGATTAAATAATATTCACACGTTTTATCCACTGTATAAAATTAGTCTTTGCACTTGGCTGGTACTTGTCTGAATCTCGGTAGTATCAGGTCATTGTTCTTACTCCTCCTTAAGTGTATCCGGTTGGTTCCAGGGGTCACTGTCACGCTTGTCTCGCATGTCCTCGTTTGTTGGAAAAATGTAATAAACATCTATGTATTACAAGCATGAATAAAAAAATAAATATATATTGCTGTTATGCTCCTTGTGGCTTAGTAGGAATGCAGAATTTCTACATTCCTGGGCTTAGGAAGGAAATAAAAGTTAATACAGTCACTCACATGAATAAAAATCTATATCAATAAAAATAAGTTTAATGGTGATAACCTGGTTTCCTATTAGTTTTAGACAGAACATTTAATTGAAGCATCATCAACAAAGTCAAAATATTACATCAGCAGTCTAGCATATACACAAAGCGACGTGTTGGAAAAAGGTCTACATGTATATACAACATTTTAAAATGGAAGCATACTGATTACACTTACAGGTTGAACATATTTCAAATTTTAAGAATTAAATCAGAAATTGCAATCCTTTTAAATTCAAGAGTAAGTTATACAGTAATTACCAGTGCCAAATCTGCAATTAACCGCACAAACTGGGGGATTGGGATGCATTTCCTGCCTGCCGTTATCGATGTGTCTCCTTTATACGGCAATGTGGATATCTGTTCACATTCCAGTTGTGTAGTAAATTAAACATATAGATAACCACCGAGTCCGTTCTGTTTTTTGCCAAAACTGTCATTAGTTATAATATGTCAGAGGTACAGGTCCTAATCAACAGGATTTGCAAATTAGACATCACATCTTTTTTTATTATTCTTTACATCCACGCCCGCTAAATTATTATGCAGTTTCTGCTTGTTCAATAACAGGAAGTGACTTGACGTACACTCGTAGCAATCACATATATACTCATACAAAAAAAGTTTAGTTTTTGGCTATAAATGTTGAAATAAATTAAATAAAGTAAATTTTAGTAACATACCGTAAAGATGTATTTATTTCCAA
>JAULCC010580355.1:0-10496 GCA_032358795.1 Nuttallia obscurata
TCATCCACCTATTCCCAGCGTATATTCCGGAATTATGGTTTCGAGGAACTTGCAGAATTACCTTATGACACGTACATACACAAGGGGCAGCCAATTCGCAATGGCACTGGGGTACACACCAAAACTGTGCTATTTGTAAAGCGACTTTAAACATGTACCCGCGCAATAACTTTTATCTATATGGCGCACGAGCGTCCAGCATTAATATTTTAATATATCAGTCCCATCAATGTATGCAGGCAAAAATAAACCATTTACAGGTTTAAACCAATCATATTACAACTATATCATAGAAATATAAGACAGCATATAATACTACCAAGTAACAAACAATGTCATAGCATTTTTTTCTGTGTACATAGTCTTATGAACAATTCAAATTTTATTGTTTTACAATAGTTTTTACAATGTCTTGTTTACAATGTTTACAATGTCGGTGGTTCTACCCTAGTGCACTCTGTGCCTGCGATAGTGCACAGGGGTCCCACGGGGTCTTCCTCCACCTGTAATGAGCTGGAGGTCGCGGTATGACTGAAATACTGTTAAAAGGGACGTTAAATTCCGAATAAAACAAAACAAAAATGTATTGTGTTACTCTCATTCTCTCGGTTTTAGATTAAAGGGCAAACAAGTTAGTGAGTGAATTCGGGTTTACGGCATAGCAACACATGTTTATGGTATATGGTGTCATGGTGGTTAAAAATGTCTTAACCCACATTTTATTTACATCGGGATAACAGCTATGGATTCAGAAACTCAACAACCATTGCATAAACTGAGGTGTTATAATATATCCATCAAAACCATGTAAGTAGCCATTGTCTTGCCCATCACACGTAACACTCCTTCTGCTTGTCCTCTCTCCGGAAGTTTTGTGGGCCACATTGAGTAATTAATTTTCCAATACCTTTACATGTATTGCTTTAAACTTTTGTATGCTTGTAGTTTAAAGGAGTTATCCCGAAAACATTCGCGTTTTTAAAGAATGTCAAAAGAATGTTAGTCCGTTTTATGTATACCTAAACACAAGTTCATGCGGAAAATTTATAAAACTACCTGCTACTATTGTGAAAAAACAATGCTGAAAAACGTCCGTGGCCGATATTATTCGTCAGCGATTTAGAATGTATTCGTCAGTGTTTTAGTTCAGTTTCTTTCCAATGGTTTGTCCGTGTCTACCCGACCATTTGCATAGAGTCTATTTGCATGCGCCGATATTCGGAATGTATCGCGAACATTCTCGTAAAACCCCGCCAAATTCAAATACTTGTTGTTGTTGTTGAATAAAAGTCTTCAAGATAAACCAAATTAAAAATCGTAAAAAATATGTTTTTATGGCCATATTCTGAACTTAATTTGGGCGCGATATCATTTTTTTTCTTATTCATAGTATCATTTTTTAATCATTTTTGAGGGAGGGCAGGAGAATCGGGAAAACCTGTATACATGTAGATTTATCAAAAGTTATAGGGAGATCTCCTTTAACCATTTCTCTATAGATAATAGAGCAGATAAACCATCCCTTTAAAGCTAACTGACCAAAGATGTTTATAAATATTGCAATGCTGTAATAAACCGATAAAAAATCTCAGCTATTTTTATGTTGTCACCTTGCGAGCCATGATGCTACGTCCGACAATGATAATGCATACACCGAAAGCTTTTCTCAACCTAACGCCCGGCTTGTGGAAAAAATATATTTTACCTTCTGTATAATCTAAACTATCTGTTTACAACAATTTATATTTACAATTTGTTCAAATGAATGACTGGGACATTTATCGAAGGCTCTGTTAAATTAACATATCTTTGAGCAGCAAGCATTATTCAGTCTCAAGTGACTTCGAGATTGAAATTGTTTTCTGGTAGCGACCACTACCGTACTAGTCCTGGTTCGGAATCGAACCGTGGTTGTATTTATCGAAAGCAAGCGCGTTACCACTGCGCTATCTGAAGACCAAAACTGCCTTTTATACCTTATTTGGTATACTCTGGATGTTCCATGCTTGTAATTTTGATTGTTATACTGAAGAAACTCTGACATAGGTAAGGTAACTTGACCAGATTGATGTTTTTAAAATATTCTTAACCCTTAGCCTGCTGAACAAATGTTGTCTGCTTAAACTGTCGTCTGTTTTAATCTTAAAATTCATCAGAATCGCCCAATATTTGGAGAAACAATTGGCCGAGTGTCAGACAGCTTGGATCCTGATTAGACACCGAGTTACTCGGTGTCTAACCTGGACCCAAGCTGTTTGCAAATTCTGTCTCGGTCGCCCGTAGCAGGCTAAAGGTTTAAGGGGCGTTTTGAAAAGAAACAATTCCTTTTCTGTATTGATGGTTTAATTATTATAATCCACTTTCAAAATATCTAAGCAGTACTATTAAAATTATTATTTTTAGCTTATACTGATACAGACACTTTTGGAACCTAAATGTTTAATAAAGCAATTATACAACTCGTTTGAAAACGTGTCGATCGATTAAAAAACCGTGTAGATTGCTTGCGATATAGTAATGACCGTACATGGTAGTATCGGGCGATCGAGATAAATTTGAACGATCTAAATACAGTATCGATTACTCGAGATATATAATCGATATCCTGAGATTCAGAATCACTTGACTGATGGGGTAACACAAATAAATTACAAGCTCTTAAATAAACCAGTGTTTTTTTTTATATTTAAATTAAAAAAAAATTCATGTGTACGTCTGAAAAACAAACTTGGGACTATTATTATACCGTTAAAAGGTACTTAACAATGGCTGATACAAGATATTTCTTTATTATACCAAAATTCATTTAATTTGCTATATGTGTATAGTATGCTATATCACACAGACCTGGTACATGTGAATATGCGAAGCTGCACTTTAACCTTTTTAAGATGCTAATGGTACATTGGTTGAAGGGACTAAATATATACTTTTAAATACTGTAACATTTCACCATGATAAAGTATGTATTTATTGTATACTTCGGGCAACTAATTTTACATGGAAAACAATGAAGACAGTGGTCAGACGCCACGATAATAAGTAGTTAGTGCTTGAAAATTACTCATAATGATCGAAAACAGCTTGCTAAGAGTTAAATGCATAATAAAGCTCAACATCGCAATAACTTGTTTCTTTTTTGCAAGTGTAACTATGTGTACTGGGTCTCTAAAAATGTGTCCTATGCTACTAAAAATACAAGAAACACAAATTTAAAATCGAGTATTTATCAGCACTTCATTGTTGACTTAAGAACGTTGTCGAAACAAACCAGACCCCCTCATATATAATCGGAGGTTGCCTATCTACACATTACAGGCACACATTCGGATAACATTACATGCATGGTTGTACACATCGAATACTACAAATTATCTAAATCACATCGCAAAACGCGTTCGTGATATTTAGCCACGGATGGAGGGCATCTGATATACTTTCCGAGCTGCGGAATATAATCAATGCCTCAGACTAGTTAGAAATAAACACTTTGATGTATCGATTACAAATAGTGAATGGAATTTGACATAGTAAACTACACGTGCTCAGTGATATTTTTTATTCATGAGTATACACACAGGCACTAAATTTCGCAATTCTAACATGTTTTTCAACTTTATTATGGTTTTAAAACATGCGAACTGAGACAAACACTCCTTGACAAAGACGGCCATGGAATGCATATGCTAACGGAAAACTATTCAACTTTATAATCACGAAATGAAATAGGCCTTGTTACAGACAGGCTGGCCTGGTGTCACAGCCAGACCAGTACGTTCTCATAGAAAGGCACGTATGGTGACACAGACAAGCAAGAATAGATCTCAGACAGGCCAGTATGGTGACACTGACGGGTCTGTATGGTATCACAGAAAGGTCAGTATTGTGTCACAAACAGGTCTGTATGGTGTCTGGACAGACCAGTATAGTGACAGAGACAAACCAGTACAGTGTCTCAGACAGGCTAGTATGGTGTCACAAAAATGTCTGCATGGTGACTCAGACATTCGAGAATGGTGACACAGACAGGCAAGTATAGTGTTTCAGGCAGGCAAGTGTGGTATCACAGACAGGCCAGTATTGTGTCACAGACGGGTCTGTATGATGACACATACAGGCCGGTATGGTATCACAGACAAGCCAATATCGTGTCACAGACAGGTCAGTATGGTGTCACAAACAAGTTTGTTTGGTATCTCAGATGGGTGGTATAGTGCACAGACAGGCCAGTGTGGTGTTTCAAACGGGTGTGTAAAGTATCACAGACAGGTCTGTATGGTGTCACAGACGGGTCTGTGTGGTGTAAAAGACAGGCCAGTATGGTGTTTCAGACGGGTGTGTATGGTATCATAGACAGGTCAGTATGTATGTCACAAATAAGTCTGTATTATGTCTCAGACAGACCAGCATGGTAGCACTGACAGAGTTTGGTGTTTCAGACAGATCAGTTTCGTGTCACTAAACGGTCCATATGGTGTCTCAGACATGCCAGTAAGGTGACGCAGACAGTCCAGTATGGTGTCTTCGACATGCATGTATGGAAAAAACAGACATGTCAATAAGGTATCTCAGACAGGCCAGTTCGGCGTCACAGACAGGCCAGTATGATGAGACATACAAGACAGTATGCTATGACAGAAAGACAAGTATGGTTTCACAGACAGGTCTATATGATGACACAGACAGGCCAGTATGGTGTCACAAACAGGCCTATAAGATGTCACACACAGGATTGCATGGTGACACAGACATGCAAGTATGGTGTCTCTGATAGGCCATTATGGTGACACAAACAGGTATGTATGGAGTCTCAGACATGTCAGTATGGTGACACAGGCAGATCAGTATTGTGTACCAGACAGGCATGAATGATGTCTCAGGCAGGCAATGTTAGTATCACAGACAGGCCAGTATGGTGTTTCAGACAGGCGAGTATGGTGTCAAAGACATTCCAGTATGGCGACACAGACATGCCAGTGTGGATTTCTCAGACAGGCTAGTATGGTGACACAAGCAGACCGGTTTGGTATCTAAACAAGTCTGTTTTGTGTCTCAGACAGGCCAGTTTGGTGTCTCAGACAAGTCAGTATGGTTACACAGACAGGCCAATTTGGTGTTTAAACAGGTCTATAGTGTGTCTCAGAGAGACCATTTTTGTGTCTCAGACATGCCAGTAATGTGTCACAGACAAGCCAGTACGGTGTCTCAATAGGTCTCTTACAGGCCTGTATGATATCACAGACAGGCTGGTATGGTGTCTTAAACATGCCAGTATGGTGTCTTCGACAGGGCTGTATGGTTACACAGACATGCCAGTATGATGAGCCAGACAGGCCAGTTTGGTGTCTCAGACAGAACAGTTTGTTGTCCCAGACACACACTTTAAATGGCAACATTCCAGTTTGGTGCCACAGCCGTGTGCTGCAGTCCCAATGACTTAATCAATCAACTAGGATTTCGATTTGCTACAGATATTTATTACTGCCACTGCCTCTTGCACTTGGATTTCTACAAATCGCTTTCAGGAAACAACGATGAAAACGTGAATTACTGTCTCCAGACGCCAGGTTTTCAGAGAAAGAACCTGACATAGGGGACGATAATTTCAGTATTGACAGGAGACTGTAATTCGTTCATTGATTTATGAGAAGAGAAAGCGACATTAATGCCTTTGTTCGAGGAATTCACCTCCAGCTGTACACGCACAGGAATACAATAGTCTTGCTCAATAGGTTAATGTGTTACTTTAAAAAACTTTATTTACTACAGAATGAGTTTGGAATTACGCAAAATCTATGTAAGGCATCCCTAATCGTAACAACTAGGTCACATCCGGGAACATCTTACGTCATTGTAAGGATAGACAGGAATATTGCACTTTGATCCGGAGTGTAACACCAAACCGTTAAGAAAGCCTTTTTATTTTTGACCACCAATACAATTCGTTTCAAGAGAACGTTTGGTGTGGTCTTATTGAAATTATGTTAATGTTATATTTATCAGCAGTGAATAAGAGGCAGACGACATGGGCGCTGCCTTGCTTTGTTATGTTCTGTAACACAAATGCTTTGACGCTACTCTTTCCCCTTATGACATCCGAGATAATTTCGTAGATAATGGACGAAAGTTATCCGATTGGTTCTATATTCGAAACCTATTAGATAAAATTGGTTCTATATATGAAACTTGTTAAGTAACAGGCTGATAAAAGGTTTCAGGTACCAACATGTCAGCTGTATAGTACTGGTAATTAACAGACATTCCCGTGAACCCGACTTAACAAACATGGTTTCCTATCGTTACACCATTCTACGCGGGCGCAGCTGCGTAGTGAATATCGTGCCATCTTGAAAGTTGCGGAATCGAGCCCCGATAGGTCGGTGTTGGCTTTCTCGTGTCCTTCAGTAGACATTATGTATTGGTTTTACGTAGGAAACATGATCGAGCGTGGTTTTTAAATAAAAGGCATAGTCTTTCACCTAAATCAAGCTAGAGTAAATAAAGTTCAACTAATATTTCACAGTAAGCGCACAAGAGTAAAGTTGGGCCACAAGCGCCAAGCTGTTTAAAAAGAAATAGTTAATTGTTTCCCCTTGAGACGCCCTCTGTATAGGATTGCAACACATCAAAAATCTTAAATAAAATAAAGAAGAAAGCATAGCTGCGTTGCACTAACCAAAACCATTGCAGCTTTCAGTACAAACAAAATAAGAAAAATTTGATTTATGGCTGTGCAGATATATATCTACATAAAGCGTTGTTTAGTTTAAAAGTTACCCATGCAGGTAACTTAATTGGTAATCCTCTTAGGTTTTCATTCTTTACATGTTAATGTACATGGACAAAAATATTTCGTATTGGCAACCAATCTTCGTTGATAAGAATTATACCCGTCAGATCATTTGCTTTTTTTATAAGAATCATATCTGTCATATAATTTACTTATTTGGTAAGAATAATTCCCCTCATTTCATTTCTTCTTTGTTTGATAAGAATTTTACCTGTCACAGTATTTCTTTGTTTGCAGGTCTTTTTCATAACTATATCATAAGTTTGACACATTTATATGAAATGTGCATATAACAATCGGACAATGTTGTTCTAGAGATTTTAGCTTTCAACTTTCGTAATGTAAAGTTTTAATTTTGCGCAGCGTTTGCCGCCATATTGATCTACTCGGACAACAAGGAAATCATTCACAGTTTAAGAGTTTACCGTTTTATTTGAATGTATATTTACCAAATGAAAAATCAGACTCTTTCTGTGTTTCTGTTTGCGTCGGATAACGAACCTTGATCGTATTGTTTGGATATGTAGGATCTTCAACTAGGACTAATTTGCATTACAATGATTAACCCTTAGCCTGCTAAGCGCGACCGTGATAGAATTTGCAAACAGCTTGGATCCGCATTAGACACAGAGTAACTCGGCGTTTAATTCGAAACCAAGCTGTTTGGCACTCGATCTATTGTTTCTCCAAATATTGAGTGAATCCAATGGATTTTAGATCCAGGCAGACCACAATTGAAGCAGACGACGTTTTTTTCAGCAAGCTAAGGGTTAATTGCAAAATAGAGTACGTATTATTTACTCTTCCCCCTGAACGGTCATACGACAACGATGTAATACCGCCACAAAGTAGAGGTTTAGAACCCTCAGTCGGCCTACATATATTCTATGTATAACTGCTACAATTACTACTTTTAACACTTGTAGATAGCATTTATTAGGTCTATAACCGCTGAAACAATGTAATCACCTGACCTCCGTGTTCACAAAGTCTTATCTTTCAGATTTAGCTGAGTTTGAGATTGAAATTCTTTTTCGTCATTTATGTTATTGCAATGTTAACCTGAATAACAAGATAAAGTTCTTATTGAGCCTGAAAATCAATTAGAGTTATCCATTGCCAACTCAAAGTTCACTTTAAAACTTCCAATTTCGAAATTTATGCCAATAAAATTCATTCTCAAACTAATCTGAGACCTGAATATGCTTTGTGAACAAGAGGCCAGGATAAGGATAAGCCATCTCTGCAGACCGAGATAAAATGACTGTTTAAAGAGCATTTAGTAACAAATCCCCAATATGACGTCATTAATACTGAAGAGTATTTAATTGTAACATGCTCTATCATCGGAGAAAGAGTTTTCTCCCCTATCCATGAAAACGAGTCAATTGCCACATGGTACGCATGGATTGTAATGATAGAAAAAACCACAGTTGCCAAGGATGATATCAGAAGTAATTGATAAAATGCTTCATCATTTACCAATGAACGATTTTGTAATTGAAATTGGTGTTGATTAACAATAAAAATAGAAGAGATATAATTGTTTTATCTATTCACAATACGTGTACGTCGAGTGCTAAAGAGAGTTAGTTGGACCAGAACTGAGAAACACAGTGTAGATACATGGCCGCATCGGTTAGAGCTTCCGGTGTGTAATAGTGTAACAACCTGTCCTTCCACACACCCCAAGATTTGGCGTCAACCAGTTTGGGAATTGGGCGATTGAGAAGGGTGATGGGCGTGCCAGTTTTGTAGTGGTCCGCGACCCAAGCGACTGCGTTCTGTAAAAAAAAGGAAAAAAAGGGATTGTTAATGAAAGTCGTAAAATGGTTTATACTAGTTTATTTCTTGTTGACAACAGGCATTCAGTGTTCTAGAAAATAATATGTCTGGAAACAGAAAACTCTGGCAGACATAGCATGAACTGCAATCTCATTAAAACATTCACCCAAATTTCGCCTACAGGACCAGACTTGGAATTTTTCAACCAGATCGTATGCTTTAACCCATAGAATAGTCTCTAACACTCTAGGTTGGCTCCCAGCGCTCACCAGAATGGTAGAAGCTGGAAGCTTGATATCAGGGTTAGAGATTATTCTTGAATTTCAAATCAAATCTAAGAAGCCTGGCTACTTCATAAAACAGGTTTTTCCATATTGATATTTGACATAGTCAATGAAAGTATCTTTTATATAATCTTTGGGCTTAGACAATAGAAGTTGCCACATTGACAACATAACCTGTTGTATCGGGTTATGTCATTGGATAAATAGTGGGCACCTGCTCATGATTATTTTAAGAACGTATAAGGTCGTATAAAAGCATTGACTATTGTCCAATCTCATTCCTTCAATATGAAATAGTTTTAATTGTAAACATATACATTTATTTGAAACAAGTATGTTCACTTCTTCCTTGGAACTTTAAATAAAGTACTTTACGACTGCAAATTCTTTTTCTTAATGGCATGTGTATTGAAACCTTGCATGCCGGTGAACGTACATGTGAAGTTTCATCAAAAAGGAAGAACTACCTATGGACTTGATTGTGCCACAAAATGTCATATCCCATGTGTTGTTTTGTTTTTTTACAAAATAAGGGACCGTAACTCCGCTTCGATTTGAAGAATTAGGGAAGGAAACACCAGATGCATAACTATATAAGAAGGTTAATATACCTGTGGGTTAATATCACTGAAGGCCTTTTCTACGCCATCCTACACAGATCATAGTCTGATTCAATATCAATATTTAACTGCAACAGAAGGCATTGTATTTTTTAGATGCTGCACACTCTGGGATCTACTACAGCTTTTGTGTACATTTTTTCCCGATAAAGATAATTATGTTGTCCATGGTAGACTTAGAATATCCTAGTAATCATTGGTATTGGCGAACCTTTGAATAATTTCAGACGCCCAGACACCTCAGAGGAAAACTTCATTATCGGAATGCGTTTTAACAGATCGCAAGGACTGATGAAGCGGAAAAAGATATTGATGACTGCGTTTGTCTCTTTTGACGAAGGTAAACTGCGATAAAATTGAAAAATCTATCAATAGCTGTCTTAAGTCATTCGATTTTAGACTAAGCCCCCATGCAAATATTCGAAATGGAAACTCTGATATCCACTATTTCCTCATCTGAAAAAAAGTATTGATTTGCAACACTTTATAAGACAGTGTCTCTTTTCATCTGTTACTTAACTGACATCTTCGCTAAACAAGAATCGACCTTTCCACGCAAAACGATCGTAATCAATTTTTGTTTGATAGCTTGTTTATTTGATTAACGTCACTTTATGCCAGCAAGGGTTAATTATGTCCAACAAAGAGGGAAGCAGATGCAGAGAACTCTTCTGTAGAACTCTCTGGTTCTTTAACGTGCCCACTGTGTTGCACTGGTACACGGGGAACTAAACCCAGCCGGGTACTTTATTCGGACACCGACGAACCAATCGTTATGCAACCCCCAAATCCTAAGCGAATCCACGACTTCCGCACCGGAAACGGACGCTTTACCATTGAGCTAACTGGTGGCCGTTATCGAATATGTAAACAATAGGTAGGAGGGTTACACTACGCTCAACTTCTGTGTTTGTCTTTTACTTCATCTACTTGTTCATGAGGGGCCTCCGTGGCCGAGTGGTTATAGTCGTTGACTTGCAATATCTCAGCCCCTCACCGCTGTGGGTTCGAATCCCG
>JAULCC010580466.1:0-10496 GCA_032358795.1 Nuttallia obscurata
CTAGAACTGATGAAACAGCATCCCAGACATGCCAAAATTGGATAATAAAGTCAGCAGAGAAAACACAGGAGATGCGGGAACATGCTTGCTGAACAAAAAGTAATACTAGTACTAGTATATTGAATTTCCTTCGTTTTTCTGGCATAATATATTATATATATTAGTTATATATATTATATGAGACACATATTGAGCATTTCAAATCGATTAATCTTACTTTTATACTTTGAAGGTAAGAAAATGTTACAGTTTACAATTCTCCAAAATGTGTTTATCTACAGCCCTGTGTTGATCAGATTTAAAATGACACAGAGCCTAGTTAGTCAGAAAAATGCCAATATTTGAGCTAACTGTCTGTAATGCTCCTGTTTTTGTAGGTAGCAGAAAATGAACAACCAACCTACACAGACCTTGTCCATCAACTGACGGATGGACTGCTCACAGACCTAGAGAAAGTCAGGTAAATACATCTATAACACACTATATATACGCTTTCATCATATATTTTATATTGCCCACGGTTGACTGTCCGAATTTTAAGGACCCGTTTTATTAACCTTTCGCCTGCTAAGGGCGACTATGATATGATATGACTATGATAGAATTTGCAAACAGCTTGGATCCAGATTAGAAGCCGAGTAGATTTTAAATTTCTATTATATAAATTATATATAAAATATATATAAAATATATATATAAATTATATAAATAAAAACTAGATTTTAAAATTCATCAGAATCGCCTAAATTTTAGAGAAACAATTGGTATAGTGTCAAACAGCTTGGATCCGGATTACTCGGCGTCTAATCCGGATCCAAACTGTTGGCATATTCTATCACGACTAACCTTAGCAGGCTATAGCTTAAGAATTTAATTGATTAAACCAAAGCATGGGAAAATATTTTTCAAATATCATCAGATTTATTTGAAGAAACAATATATGACAAGAGTCTGAGAATAAAACACAGTTCACGTAAAAAACGGTTTTACAACCTTAGGGCAGGGATTTGTTTTTCTGTGTGTTATATACTACTATCACAATTGGCCCCGAACGGTGCTAGGTCCAAACTGAAAACAACCCTAAACTGCACAGACAGTACAGATATACAGACAAAAAGTGTGAGAAAGTCATGGTGTATCAACCTTTATTGTACACTTGAACTTCTCAAGGCAATTCGCGAGTAAGCTGGCATTTTGAAAAATGGCAATGTACATAAAACATTAAACGGCCCCTTTTCACACCCCCAAAACGAACAAATCAACTAGTCTTTTGTTAAAAATATAATATTACAAAACCATTATCACGTTCTGGTTCATACGAACGACTGGGTCGTACTGACAAAGCCTCATGTATCACGTGACACGTCCCATTAACAACGATCGTCGCCATCTAACAAAGCGTAAATGTGCATTTCAAGATGTTACTGAATAAGATGGGTTTTTGGGTATTTAACAAACCTGTAATTGTGTCTGATACTTGATACCCTCGTCTACCCCTAGAGGAAAATATACCCCAAGCAGGATTAGCATGGATATGTAATGTATATACGCGAACATAGATAGAATGATAGGCGGAAATGTTGGTTCTTTGTTATGCAATTAAACATAGCTTCAAGCTCAAATGATTAATAATATAGTGTTCTTTTTTTAAAAATAACACATTGCACAGACCATTGAATACAAAGTCAAAGAAATGAAATAAACAGTTGAAGGTTAAAATAAATAGTTTGATAATTTTATTTAGCTCTCTAATATAGAAAAACCTATGCCTTGTAGGAGCGCTTTCGAGTCAATTTCCAAGCTAGAGCCAGTACTTGTTGTCTAAAGCTAGTCACAGAAAATGCCCCATTAGGGGCTCGATCCCGCAGCATACTGAGTGTAAGGCAGACACCATATCCATTACATTATTTCTACTCGGGTGCACTCTGTGCCTGAAAAAATGTACAGAGGTCCCCCGGGGTTTTCCTCCACCTGTAATAAGCTGGAAGTCGCGATATGACTGAAATACTGTTAAAGCGACGTTATATTCCAAACAAATAAATAAAAAAAAAACATTATTGCACTGCCAAACACCACTTCATTTAACGATTATATATAATCGGTGAATAGTTTAAACATATTTCATTTCACCTTATTAGATTCTAAAACCGAAATAGGGTGAAGCTTCTCGTACTACCAACTTTAGCTAAACCCTTCAAACCTCAAACCACACCCCCCCCCCCCCCCAACACACACACTCACACGCGCACGCAATTATGATATACACGTATAGCAAGGAGAACAGAATGAAAAAAAAATTGAAATAAAGTCATGATTGTAAATGCATTAATATACTGACAGTGTTTGAGATATATAGACATAATGGTATTATGTAGAGAAAACTGAAAAATGACAAAGAAAGAACTTGTGTATTAGCAGATGGCATAAACAACAAAAAAACACCATGTAATGAAAGAAAATGTCAGATATGTAAAGATGAAGAAGATGAATTTCATTTTTTACTTGAGTGCCCTTTATACACTATAATGTACATAAAGAAGTTTTATTGGAATCACCCAAATATATTAAAATGTACTGAGCTCCTGAAGTCTGAAAATGAAAATATTCTGAAAAAATTAGCTATTTTTTCTTATAAAGGTTTTGAAATGCGTAACAATCTCCAATATTTTTAAAATCTATATATGTACTTTTCATATAAATACGTCCTTCTCCCATGAGGAATGTTGTATTTTATCATATTTTGGCCGTCATTGTCGACTTTATTGCCGACTATATATTTAAAATATTTGTTACCTATACGTGTTATGTTAGGCTTATAACCTCATTTCCTGAATAAAGTCTATCTATCTATTAAGCCCACTTAGATATGTATTCAATAATCAACTTGATGACTTAATTAAGAGGGAAGAAAATTCATGTTCCATAATCTGCATTATCGGGCTTTTATAGGTGTGGCATTTTTATAGTATGCCATATCGAATTGATTTAAAAAAAATATCCAAAAACCACTCAAATTCGCATTATGTTATAAAAAAAGTATACTTATATTCAGATGGCGGGGGCATGCACTTTTACCGAAAGGCAGCAGCTTTGTGCGATAATATATGAAAGCTTTTGAATGACAGCCAAACATTCTGTAATAAATCTTTCATTGTGGATAGAAAGAGTCAATTGTGTTTTTCCTCAATGAGAGAAAACACATCAGAGAAAATCCATAGGACTTAGCAGCAGCTGTAATGACATGTGATTGTTTCTAACTGTCAAGGCGTCGTCACTTCTTTTACTGCTGAAACATGAACAGGCGATAGCATTGATTTATTTGACCATTAATAGGAAGTCCAGCTTTAAAGCGAACATCCACCTAACTCTAAAATAATCATCCTTCGGTCAAAAAAGCAGACATCTCTCAGTTGAACCTTTTCCTGTTTCTGAAAAAGTATTCTTTGAAATGGAAATGCTGTTAAAGGCCCTGTGCCATTTTGAGGTAAAATAAAATCATTTAAAACTAACTGATGAAATTTACCGGTCCAAATATGTATATACAAATTGAAGCATACTGCTTTTTATTTACTTAATTAGGTTATTTCATCTCAATCGATGCTTTGGCAAGGAAAACTTCAATTTTCAATTCCGCGAAATCTAACGACAATTTTAACCCGGATCTCTAGATTTTAAGATTCTATATTGATCTTAGTTGAAATCCAATCAGCATACGCATAGTTCCATGACAATGCCTACCTGTCCCCTGTCTTCATATCAAAACTAAAGTATGTCGTATCCCTGTCGATTTTCGGCTGTTTTGTGATGTATGAGGCCTCCGTCAATTTGTGTTTCTTTTTACACAGCTCCAGGAAAGAGTATTTTCGTATTTAAGGCAATAATCTTATTACATAACGGGTACCAGCCACCCACTGGTTTCCAGCCTTTCTAGAAAACATTACTTTAATAAAACAGAAAGATTTAACTATAGAAATAATTTAAACTCTCAACAGTGCTGTTAAAACCACATATGCCTTATTTTCATGAATTTCCCCGCGGCCAGTTCAGAACTAAGCACTGAAACTGGTGTCTGCTACCTTAAAACGAAGCGAAATTCAGTCCCAGATGGCTTGGCCCTAATGTGTGTACGTCTAGTGCTTTGACTGGAGGCTGCATTATCCACGACAGTACAACCTGTAAAATTTTGTTACCAGTATTGTAGTCGTAAACTGGAAAATTGGTTATCGGAACGACTGGTCTTTATTATGTAAATCATTACTGGATCGCGTGCAAGTAATAAGATAACTTGTACCTGACTATAAAATCTTTATAGGAATTGCTGGAATGTTTTACCAGAACTTTATGGTAAATACGGGTGTAATTCTCTGAACAGACGCGTAATAAACTCCGGGATCATGTTTGATATCAATGTCAAGGTCACTTGTATGCGAGAACAACGGCATTTCATGCCCTTCGTTGAACCACTATTGCATAGAACTAGTAGTATCTTTATTTAAGTCTCATCTGTATACACACATATATGTTATAGTACCAATATTTACAACAAAATCAGTGTATATTGCTCTCCATAACAGAGCTATGTAAAAGTATTCAGTTATGTTTGCTTAGAAAACTTTGTTGCACAAGATCACGAAAATCGTTTTTGATTAGAAATGCGGATGAAAGGCGTGCTATCATATTTACTAAATTTACAATGTTTGAAAGAAACAGGTAGACATTTCTATAAATACATATCATACACTTGGTTAATAATTTCGACCTTGTTCTGCTTGCATAGCTTTGTAGAAATATTTCCAGAGTTTTTAGAAAATGCTACCCATCTACCCTGTCTATGTTTAACCTTGAAGTCGGATACAGAAACTGTTGTTTTTGTCAAGACGTAATGAAACGCCATCGACATTTCTCACATCTGCTGCTATCTGGTCTTGTTGTCAGGTGGAACATGTGGTGTTACTATTGATTCTTATTGGTAAATGATATACATATTGTTACGGTGTCTCAAATTTTAAACAATTCGTTAAAAGGAAATGCATTTAATGATCAGCACGGCTCAGCCTTCAAACGTAACTTTTCTTTATATGAAACTCCTCAATTGTGCAGTGTTTAGTCGAATGTTGATTTCATGGCCAATAAATTATGGATAGTCAACATCGTTACCGGCAATAGATCGATGCTGGTACAGATTCACATAAGTACTTAGACAGTAACATCTTGCATCGACAAACGCTTTATATCGCTTCCTAAGTATGATCTAGTTGCCAAAGACGTTCACCGGTAGCGCACTGGTAACATCGCTAGGGTCACAGACTCGAATCCTAAACCTGATCACAGCCTCTGTTATTATACGTTACCATGACATCCCTGTGTGAATAGCTATAACGACCATTACACAAGCAGAGACAACTTGATAAGTGATTTTCTCACTGTGACATGTTCATTTCACCCCCCTCCCCCAAATGCTGCTTTATCCCTTTTTGTGCCAATTTTGCCAAAGTCGTATGCTAAATCGAACCCACAGCGGTGAGGGGCTGAGAGATTGCAAGTCAACGACTATAACCACTCGGCCACGGAGGCCCCTTATAGAAGTTGTAAAATTCATTTTACCGATGGCGGTTAAATGGGAAAGTTGTCAGTTGTTCTCGCAGGGATGTTGGATTGTAGCTGTAATACAATCCCATATTAATTGACAACCTCGATGTATATGAAATGAATTCGAAAAACACTAGAACAAAGGCCAGTCTTTGCTATGCATCTCGAGAAAGCGACAGTCAGTATTTTACATCTAGAACAAACGTCCACCTTTGCTATGCTTCTAGAACGAACGTAAGCCTTTGTTATACATCTAGAACAGACGCCAATTTCTATTTAACATCAAGAACAAATGTCAGGCTTTGCTTTACATCTAGAACAAATGTCAGTCTTTGCTTTACATCTAGAACGAAGTCAGTCTTTGCTTTACATATAGAACAAAGTCAGTCTTTATATTACATCTAGAACAAACGTCAGTCTTTCTTTTACATCTACAACAAACGCCTTGTTTACATCTTAAACAAAGACAGTATTTGCTATACATTTAGAACAAACACCAGTCTTCATTTAACATGTAGAAAAAGCACCAGAATTTATTATACATCTAGAGCAAACGCTTGTCTGTGCTATACTTCTAAAATAAACGCCAGTGTAAATTTTACATCTAGAACAAGCGCCAGTCTTTATGATACATCAAGAATAAACGTCAAGCTTTATTTTACATCTAGAATAAACGTCAGTTTTTACATCTAGAACAAGGCCATCTTTATTTTACATCTAGAACAAACGCCAGTCATTATTTTACATCTAGAACAAACGCCAGTCATTATTTTACATCTAGAACAAACGTCAGTCGTCCTTTTCGTTTAGAACAAGCGCCGGTCTTTGCAAAACATCTAGAAAACGCTCGTTTCAATTTACATCTAGAAAAAACGTAAGTCTTTGCTATACTTCTAGATCAAACGCCAATCTAAATTTTACATCTAGAACAAGCGTCAGTCTTGATTTTATATCTAGAACAAATGCTAGTCTTTGATTTACATCTAAAACAATCGTCAGTCATTGCTGTACATCTAGAACAAACGTCAGTCTCTATTTTACATCTAGAACACAAGCCATTCTTTTCTATACATCTAAAACAAACGTAAGTCTTTCCTATACATCTAGAATAAACGCCAGTCTCTATTTTACATCTAACCTTTGTTATACAGCTATAGCACTATTGACTATCTCCATTCCATGTAGATCATAGTGGTATTGACACGTGGTCGTGATAGAGAGTTGTTGACCTTAATTAAGTATTGAACGTTTTATGGATTGTCTTTTCTGCATACATTATGAACATATTAGCTTTTGACCTTAAGAAAGTTGATAAACGTATGTGCAAAACTGAAGTTTCATGGCTGACATCGTCAGCTGGGCAAGTCTATTCACTGCATTAAGGGATGGGATATCTTTACATAAGTTATGTTTCTTTTTATTAATAACGCTGCGTTTGTAATGAACCGTTTAAAACAACGTCAGGTGTAAATGTGTTGTCTTAACACAACCTCCAGCTTTTTTCGCGCTAAAGTGAAATTAATGACCCACGAAACAGTTATTGCTAAACGTAAGGCAATTGACCACAATATATTAATTGATTGATTGTGGTAAAATATCGACCAGCAGAAAAAATACAAGACGATCCGATCATATTCTTCCTATTTGGATCATATATTTTCATCGTCCAACCAAGTGTCCTTAATCAGACAGAAAATTTAAGAATAAGAGAAAAGCTCACTGTATCCTTTCCTTAGTCTTTTAAGGAAGGTGTACCAGATTACATGTTATTTTGGAGACGGGTGTGGTCCAAACTTGTTAAAATTATTTTTTCATTGCCATGCCATTATTTTCCAATTAGCAAATCTTATATGGGTACTGCTTTGGTAAGATGTGGTGGTGGTGTCCCACGTAAAGGACAACGCTCAAACCGAAAGTAGTTCGTATTTCCGGTTTATTCATACTCGTATATGGTGGACTAACTATGTAAAGGCTTTTCCCAATGTTACCATGACAACGCCAGGACAGTGTCACCTCTAGGGTAGATAGTTGGCGATGTGGAACACTGGTGTGTGACAAGTTTCAAGTTTTGTTTACATTCAATTTCAGATTTATTTATCTTTTATTTACAGGTCTATATTCAGATGGATCACGGTCAAGGATCTAAACGTGATGGACTTCGACGAAACCCTTGACTCGGACACTCCCATGGGTTTATTGAGGGGCATAAAGTTTGGTACAGAGACCTATCATGTGCTCTTTATGCGTCTGTGCAGGTAAATAACAAAGTCCCTTCCAGTTTTTTGTGTGTCATGTATTCCATACATATACATGTTTTATATGGTCTGTCGTATCTTTCGTTGTTATAGGGTAAGTGAGTGATAAGGGTGGGGGGATAGGGGGTAAAGTCACTGGGTTTTGACTGGACCATGTCGAGTTAGACAGGTGTGTGCATGTGTTTGGTGTAGGATGGGGATGGCAAGAGATGAGGATGATGATGAGTCGCAGTTTAGAAGTCATTAAAGCTGGTACCCAGCACATGGTTGTTAGAAAAACGAGAAGGACTGCACATAGTGTCTTTATAGCAGATTAATAATAAATGTAAGAAACCACAACACGTGTATTATATCTGATTGCAAATACCTGTGGTCCGACAAGATATGTATGGGATGCCATGAAAACTACTATGTGTGAACATTGCTTGCATAAAGCCCTGACTTTCTCATTCACTCTCAGGTGATCAGTTCTGTATAACAGAAAATTCGAATCCCGGAAACGCATTTTGTCTCTGCGCACTGTATTACCTTCGTCAATATAGAGCACCGTTGAAAATACTTAAAACAGAACATTCCCTGAAAACAAAAATTACCAATTTGTCTGATAAAGTACCCATTGTAAAATAATTTAAATAAAAAACATAAGACAGGTACATGTAATATTTAGATATGATAAAGGAGTCTGGTCGGATTGTGTGGTGAATCATTGTCCAGCTGAGTTAGAGTATTAGTCATCCAGTCAACGAGTAATTGTTTTAACGAAACTAAGAAACCATAAAATTCGAAGACAATCGCAGTCTGATATAGACGTATGTTGAATTTACTCTCAGACCGCATATAAAAAACGTACCTGTGGCCAGTCTGTGTATATACATGTACTAACTTAAATAACAAGTACGTACTTTTGAATAAAAAATACATTAGAAACTTCACATTCTTGTATATGAAGTCTGTGTACCGGCTCTTTACCCAGTAGTTACGGATGTTGAAGACAGTTTTATAGATGAAACCAGTCAGATAATAAACCTGCACAATGCCTTTGTATTACCTGAGTAACATTATACACTGTCATAAAATATCTTGTGTAGAAATGATAATGTATAGGCAGCTGTGTATAAAGCCGTTACTTTCTTCAGCTTGTAACATTATCTTCAGCTGAAACTAATCTCATTTATTGATGTTTGTACTCTTTTGCAGCTATGCTGGTTTGCACTGTGTCGAAATCAAGGGACATTCGAAGAGTGTTGGATACGAACCCGGCATGAAGATACAACCGGAAATGTTCCAGAACACGTGGAACGCCGTGCTTATTGATGGCGACTGGAGACTGATACAGTGCAACTGGGGTGCAAGGTTGGTCATTCTTCTAAAGCTGTCTGTTTTAAAGGAATGTTCCCTAGAGATGTTGAGGTTGTTTTGGAAAAGACAAACAAAACCAAGAACGCAAAAGAAGATATATTTTTTTAAAAATGGTGTAGATCTAAACCCCCTTCAACTTATAGGAACAAAAGTGTTCTCTGTATCCGCTTTCCTCTCTCTGTGACGCCAATTAGCCTTAGATGCCAGATCCATGTGACGTCAATTAGCCTTAGATGCCAGAAAAAACGACGTAAATCAAATAAACAAACAAACTGCTAGATAGAAGCGTATTTGCTACTGAATAATTTGTTCTATCCCGTATTTGTCAGATTTATTGACATTACAAACCATCATACCTGAAACAACATCACTTGGATGGCCTTATCCTTAGAAAATCTTAGTTAACGTTTTAATTGTGTTGCCTTTAGTATCTTAGAATCAAATTGAACTTTTCAAGTCACGCACATTGGGAGATTAACAGAGTCTGTAGTTGGGCAATGCCAGACCAGATCAGACTTCGGAATATTATCAGCAAAGTTCAATATAAATCTGCATCATTTATAAGATACCTTAGGAGACTTGTCTGTCTTGGTATGCGATGATAACATTAAATCGGGGTAGAGTTCACCCCACTAAGTAAGAAAATTCTTGTACTTGAACTAAAGAATCCAGTTTTCAACCAATGTAGAAAGACAGAAATGTGCCAGAGGAAAACCTACGATTTATCTCTCTTTGCTTTATCTACATCCATAAAGACACATGTTTCAAGTGAATTATTTAGTATAAAGTATGTTTTAAAGTCCGTTCTTAAGTTCAAGTCTAAGTAATATTTTCATGAATGGTTGTCAGGCCTGGGCTACACAAACAAATCTTGAGAGTACTTGAACTCAGTAAGGTAATTTTCAGACATGAGTATTCAGTGGTTTTATTTTCATAAAGACATACACGTTGATACGGTGTATACATCTTAAGAATACATAAACAACTGTAAAAGGTATACACATATAAAACTGTATCAGATATTTTGAGACACCCTGTAATAACCTTTTTAAGCTATCTCATGCGTTTCAAATTGTCCTTTGAGAATGCTTACTTGATAGAAAATTTAAGAATATCCTCCAACACATTTGGAGAATTCGATGTTTGATTCAGACAAGGTGTTACTGTAGTAAAGCATCGACTTCCCAAGCTTTGACGCAAGGTTCAAAATATGGCCTCCCATTTCATAGCTCTCTGAATGTGACGAGGTTATTATTATTTGGTTTCCTTCATTTACTGTTTTAAATAGGGACT
>JAULCC010580577.1:0-10496 GCA_032358795.1 Nuttallia obscurata
AAGACTACGACTGCTAAGATCACTTCAGAGTTTAAGCTCATTTCAGGATTGGTGTTTTATTTCAAATGATTTTACAAAAGTTTCTGATCTAGGTTTTCAGAATTGATATTTTTTATTTTTACAAAGTGTGTACATTAGATTAAGAAAAGTTGCGATTATTTCAGAGTTTTGTGTCACTCACCTTTCTGTATGCCGTCTTGCTACTTCAAGAGATTTTCCGCGCTTACGCGGGGCGTTTTCTAGTATTACTAAAGTATGACTGATCAGTGATTTCACAACAGATTTAGAAGAACAAAACTGTTAAAGTAATCAGGATGATTCGTGAATTGAATGTTATTTCCTAGGTCAGTAGCCATGATAAGCGTCGAGCTCTTCCATAGGGACATTAATAATATTTCAATACCCGAAATGGTGTGTAATTTAGAATTATAATTAACCATATCTGCTTATTTCGTCTAATAATAGTTATAGTGCTGCGTCTTTGACGCGCCATGCGGCATAAAGATCAGATGGAGATCACTCCCAGTTATTTTATACTGACACTGGGCCAACCAGTCGAAGAGCTACCCTTGTAATTCTGAGTGCTAAGCATGGGACTACTAGTATCACTTTTTAAAGATCGGTTCTCGGCCGAAAATTGAACTCACGATATCCCGCATGCAAGGCGAGCACTCTGCTTTTAAAATTAAACAAACTGATATATGATGCAAACGTTTGCAGGTTGTAGACGATTTCGTTATAAACAGTTTTCACTTTCAGTCAGTTTTTATTCCAGCTCAAACGTAAACATATCTTGTAACTAAAGAAAAGTACATTTATATAGCTGACACCTGTGGTGTGTACCCGTATATTGTCTGATGGGATTGTTAATCAGAATGGAAAGCAATACACCTTCAGACAAAGGAAATGAAAAAGTGAATCGTTGCAGTAGATATTGAATTAAAACCACAGGTACCATTGAATGCATCTCAAATGGTTGAAAAGACTATACAATGCAAAAGACTTTAATTGCGTTACATAAATAATGCGCAGTAGATTTGAGCTGAGATGTTAGAAATCTGTTGGCGTTGTATAGTGGCGCACCTTTCAGTTCGGCTACCCTAGTTTTTATAAGGATGTAAGACGATATATTGGTTAATATATTCTATATCTGCGTACAATAAGTTTCGCCCCTGGACAATGTAGGCTAGCTTACGGGGATTGCTTTATACAACATTTTTATATGCGTGATTGTTAATCTTAGAGACAATTGTTGTAAACTAAAAGGCGTAAGCGAGCAGGTTCTACCGTCCACGCATTGCGGACATACTTTGTCTCAGCTGAGTGGTTGAATTCATACTATGCCCCATGTTTCTAACTTTGAGAGTCAAAAGTTTCCGTTTTAGAGCAACATTTTTCAGGAAAAAGAAGCCAATGCAGAAGACGTGGTTGATTCCTTTGCCAAAAGAAAGAGTCACAGGTTTGCCAACGTGTTCAAAGTGTAGAGTAGAGGAAAATTGCAATGAACACATAAAACACTTAATCAAGCCGCGTACCTATATCCCAGTTACTAGCTATGTTAATACCGATACAACGATAGGATGAAATCGCTGTAAGTGTCTAAACATGAAGGCGGGGTTTATTTATTTTGTGATTTGACGCACATAGTGTTGTGTTTCAAATTCCTGTAACTTAACATTCGATTGCTACTGTTAGGTTTTATGGAAAAAAAAGTTCTTATGTAGTGGCACCGGTTACAATTTACATGGTCTATACAAGATCACGATACATTTCGTAATAAGGAATAACTCATCCTGACATACAGCGTTACACAAGTAATTGACGATGTTCAAAATAGAGCAAATAACGATAAAGACTTTAATATTCTTGGTTATTGGTTAGCCTAAGTAACATATATTAAATGTTATAAATCTTTAAAATATGACCCCCTACCGATTCCCATTTCAAACCATACATTTAGTTAAAAAGGTATTGTTTTCCACTAGACTTTAGTTCTAATCATTTATCAAATTGGTCATGCCGGGTGACAAAACGTCCAAATATTTCTTTATTCAGCTCTGTATATGTCTGTTTGTCTACATATAGGTGAAAGTGGGCAATTCTTTTAAAATCAAAATTGATGATACTTTTCAGATAAAGAGCATCAGAGGCGTGTGTTTTTGTTTGTTTCTGTACTTAGTCTACAGTTATACTAAAATTTTGTTTAAAACTATTTTCAAAATTTAAGTTTCAAAACATATATATAATTATAAAATCAAACATATGAGAAAGGCTCTGGACGCGATTCCATCGCTTTTTAAGCTTTTCTTTGAGATATTGATAATGTATGGTTCCAAGTAAACAAGTGTCGTTACACGAAACGTTACAGTGTTAGGTGACTAACATTCAATACTGTCCATCCCATCATTTCTTGCACAACTGTACTCAGTGTGTACTGATTCGGACACCACTAAGTCGGTAGGAATGTTGACCTTTACCGTCGTTTGTCAGAGCAGTTGTAGAATATAAAAATAATATACGTTTGAGTCATATTTATATAGCTGAGCATAATTAATAAGTATTAAATCTTGATAACTTGATCAGATTTTAACAAAAAATGTTCTCATCTAGCGACATGGAAACCTTAATTTTGCAAGGTCTTATGTTTGGAGCTTTAAGCTCGACAATTCAAAGAACATGTCGAGATATTCGTTTCACCTTTTCGTCGGCATCGGCGTTCCAGTCCCGCATTTGGATTTTTGTGTATTTTCTTGTATTTTACATACTATTAAAGTATCAACTTTGCAACTCCCAACACCTGATTGCCGTTATATGTTGAGGCTGTATGTCAGGAACCATAACTCTAACTGACATTTAATTATGGCCGTTTTTGGACTGAGAATTTTCATACTACTTCTTTTACAGCTTAAAATCGATAAAGAATAGAACATTTGAAAGTGTAGAAATACTTCGTAGTCGGCAAAAAACACATACTCTTCAGTGTATGAAGCAACTATTTGTGGTTTTCGTTCGACCTAGATTTATTTTGTAACCAGATGCAAATACGATTTGTGTAAGCATGCGTAATTCAAAGTCAGTCGACATAAATGACTGTTTTCATAAACACAGGCTTGAAACTATATCTACCAGGGGTTAACATCATCATCGTTTAAATCAAAGTAACTAAACAAGACAAACCGAAATAAGATATTGGAATGTTGTACTTTGTTTGCTTTAACATGTCATTATTATGTATTATCTGGGGAGATCTAGGGCTTTGGAAATGGTTGTAATAACTTGAAGCCCAATCCCATTGCATGTTTTTATATGCAAATAAATATGTTTAAACTAAGGGGGCACTTGTCCTCGCACTCTAAATACGAATTATACCATGCTTTCTCTCATCAGAAACAAATAACGCAAATATTATAACAATAGCAACCATTGGTAGCAAATGAACAATTTCTGAGGTTTAGCTAGACTGAAGTTTAAGAGACACTTAATTCAAGGGCACAGTGAAAATAAATACGATATATCAGCCGCAAAGGAAATTTATAATGCATTTGGTCAATGTAGACACATCTACATGTAGATCAATTTGTGCGTAACTTTTTTGTATGAATGACCGCCCATGTAGATTGGCGTAACGTGCAGGTTTATGTGATGAGTGTACTGTCCTGGATGTTCCATTATTAGTTTAACATTTTACTGTCTTCAAGACAGATCATCTACACACATTTTAAACAAATAAGGTTGTAAATATATGTATGTAGGCATACGCGGTTTGCCAGCCCGACGTGACGTAACGTCGATCAGCCCTAAATGGTGCGATGTTATGTTACGTCGCGTTAATATTTTAATGACGTCACGTCGTTTCCCGTTAAATCAGTTTTTTTTTATATATATGCTATATGGATGCAACAAGCCTGAAGTATCACACTCGGTTAGTATTCCATTACTTTTATTAGGAAGTTAAGTTACAAACATAAAAAATAAGTGTAGGTTTATTAGTAAAATTGTTGTTTAAATTATTCTTTATTAAGTATATTCATTATAATTACTTAATTAGAAAGTTTACTTGATGCCGAGTGAGGACTTTTGGTTGTTTCTGATTTACTTGATTGTATTACATGTAAATTGATAAATACGTTTTGCTAACACTATAGTTAATATTGTCATTTTGTAATGCGCAATGTTGATCTATATAAATAGTTTTGTTCTATTTATTTAGAGAATCGCAAAGAACTAAAGATTTTAAAGACGTTACGGCGCATTATTGATTTACTGCCCTGCACCCGTGTAACAAATGTATTACTTTTGTGTATTTCTTTGTTGTGCATACAATAATTCGTCATTGTAATTGCAATCTCGTTTCAAAACAGTTTTTTAAAGCTTGTCTTTTTCAGACAAATGCTTTATTGTGATAGCTTCACCGGCGTACGTAGTCGGTGGCGTATCTCGTAACATTCTGTTTTTTGTCAATGTCCGCTTTTTCATGTACAATTTATTATATAGCTTTGAAACTTCACGTTTGCTTAACATGATATTAGTAACTACATGGCAAACTCTCATAAATCTTGACTACATTTGACATAGCAGTGCTATTTCTAGTTAGACTTTTCGAAGAATAAGGTGGCCTGCTCTCGCCCCAGCGTCGGCTTCGGTGTTTGCGATGGTTAAATTTTATTACAAAAATCTATAAAATCTTCTATACCATCAAACATATTTTCCTCAAACTTGACATACTTGTTTCTAATGACAATATAGACAACTGCCGCAATTCACATAACTCTGTCAACCATTTTTCATGCCCTTTTTGTACTTAAATTTTGTCATAGGAAACTAACGTCAGGTATGAGTTTGCCATGTCTCAATATTTGTTCATAAAATTGTTAATGATTCTGTTAACTCTCTGACAACAGGGATGTGATACAGTCAAAAGCTATGCGTCAATGTCACATTTATGGCCCTTTCATATTAACGTTTTGCCATGATATCTTAAAATCGGCACTAATGTTGCCATTACTTAATATCAAAGTTTCAAAATTATGATAGTTGTGCCAACATAGTCATAATGTACCCCTCTTCCTGTAACCACTACTCCTCCTGCAAAAAAAAACCCAATCTGAATTGTTAAGCGCAACTATTCAAAGAAAAAAGATTGGGACAATTTCACTGGCAATTCAAACTGATACATTACTTAGTTAAAATGTTATATGGAAATTATATGAAAATATTCGAATTAGCTTTTTTAAATTTAATATAATACTCTTTTGCTTATTTTTAAATCATGCATATCAATTTTGGAAGTTGACAATGCTAATCATGATCAAATAAACAAGGCTATATAATAATGTCCCTGAAATTAGACTTGTATTTCTTTGAAAATAAGCATGAAATCCTGCAGCAGTCATGTTTATTGAATTTTATGCATATCAATTTTGAAACTTTTAAAAGTCATTTGTGATCAACTAAACAGATCATATGATATAATGTAGTCGCTATAGTCAGACTTGTACTTCTTTGAAAATGCCCCCCCCCCCCTCAAGAGCATACAAGTTGGCAGAATCCATGGTAATGAACATTTACAAATGTTTTGGAACAATTTACACACCTCAATTTTACTGACAAGCTGTTGTGAGTCAGGTTTTGTTAGTTTTGGCTATGTTTTTGTGTAATTCCACTTTTATCAGTAACCAACAATTCACACGTTTGTTTGACGTTCTTGTAAAAACCACATAGGAAAATTTCATAACTCTTGATTACATTAAGTTAAAGTACTGCCCCTTTTCTAACTAAGTGATTTTCTCTTGGTTCAAATTAACTTCCTGAGTAACCATTCAAGCTACAGTTAATACCTCTCATGGCTGTTGACATTGTTATACAATGTAGCAACCACACGAGATAGTTTCATAACTCCTGACTTGCATGTTGTCAGTTGCCTCTCATACTTTAAAATATTTTCAGTTCGCCTTTTCTATGAATAGTCTTAGCTGTTGCGGCCGCCCTTTCGTAGGCGCCGGCGTTAATAAACAGCTTGTCCGGAAGTACTGTATTATAGGTATTCAACTGAACTTTCATTTTTAATTATAAACGGTGATTTGACAAATTGCAATAATAAAACACTGTTACTCTGTGTTGATTATTATTAGAAATATCCCCTTTTTTCATTTATTTTGTCCAGGGCAAAACTCCTAATGTATTACAGATACTGAACTGAAGTTTCATAAATGGTACGAGGGCAGAGAACATGCAGTGATAAAGTATTGTAACTCTGACTGTAATATTTGTGGAGTTTATTCATTTTTGTTAATTTTTCTTGAACATCAAATGCTCAAATGTCCCCGGATGCTGACATATAGTAAAGAATTTTCCATTACTATACTCGATTCCTGTTCACAATCCATCTATTTTAATGGCATGGCTCTTAGATATGGTATCTAGTACAGTAAATATCTCATTTGTTTTAATGTTTTCCAGTGTTACTGTCACCTGATCTTCTTTCAGTACAGTTATATCGAATAGCTTTGATGACAAGGATACCCTGCTAATCACTTTATTGTGCTTCACGTCAACAAGTTTCACAGACTTGTTATCGTAGTCAGCCATAACAATACGATTACCAGTCAGTACAGCCATACTAGTGACACTCCAGTTCTCTGTATCATCTGCTGATTTCACGTAAACATATCGTTTATACCTGGCAGTGGTATCGGCAGCATCTTGTCTCACTGACAATGTCCATATACGTCATCTCCTGTAGTTTCTCACCTTGATGAAATATATACCGCGATATTTTGATGGACTTTGCTGCGTTAAACTCGTTCTCACAAATAGATATTCAACTGTGATATAGCTTTACTCCTACAAACAATTGGCTCATTTTACCAAGTTTCCCTTTGTCTTCAAGGTTGACATTCACATCCATTAACAAGGCCTGACATTTCTCAGATGTCTTCTTTAACGTTTCTGTCTTTTCATCATTCAGCTGATATTCTTTTCTGACTGCGTTCTGTTCTAGTTTACCAAGCACCGTGTTGATTACTTTCCTGATTTTATTTTGTTCGCAAGTGCTTTAGAGTGAAACTGTTGACTGTCCATGCTGTCAATTTTGATTTGTTTCTAATGATTAGTTACCATGGAAACAAATTTGTCCATATCCGTGTTTAGTTTCTGGTACTCCTGACCACCCGCTATTCCGTCAGACACTTCCGGTATATATGACATGGAACAATTTCTGTGGTTCATGTTTAAACATACACTACAGCAAAGCTAGCTCTAATCATTGCAGAAATATCCAATGACCTTATATAGATGTGTCGTGCATTTCACTGTCAGTATGTCCTTGACCTTTGGTTCCGGTGTAGTCTTTGGCATGGTTGACTTTGACTAGGAGAGTATGATGTCTTGTTGCTGACAATTTTCGGTGAATTGTAATTCAAGTGGCACACAAATATTCTTGACAGTCTCGTCAATTTGTCTTGCAGGCTAGTTTATATCTGTTTCACATCCGCCAACAAGGCCTGACATGTCTCAGATGTCTTCGTTTGCTTTTCTGTACCTTCATCATTCAGCTGAGATACTTTTTTAACTACGTCCTGTTCTAGTTTACCAAGCACCGTGTTGATTCCTTTCCTGATTTTATTTGATATCTGCAAGTGCTTTAGAGTTAAACTGTTTATTGTGCATGCTGTTAAACTTGATCTATTTCTGATGATTAGTTACCATGGAAACAAATTTGTCCATATTCGTTTTCAGTTTCTGGTACTCCTGGCAACCCGCTATTCCGTCAGACACATCCGGTATATATGCCATGAAACAGTTTCTGTGATTCATGTTTAAACATACACTACAGGATACTCACTATGACCATTACAGAAATATTCAATGACTTTATCTGGGTGTGTTGTGCATTTCTCCGTCAGTATGTCCTTGACCTTTGGGGTCGGTGTTGACTTCGGCATGGATGATTTGTCTAAGAGAGTATGGTGTCTTGTTGCTGACACTTTTAGGTGAAATGTAATACAAGTTGTACATAAACACTCTTGACATTCTTGACAAAATGATTGCGCTTCACGGTGTATGTTGTCAATGTTACACGGCTGACAGTAAATATCGAAGATTTCCTCAGAACCAGCAAGTATGGAGGCAGATAACCCTTTCCTCAAGTCGCCATGTTTACCTCCTTTGAACGGTTATAGCCTTTGTATACTTATCAAGTGATCATATGTGTTTGAAATACGGCTATTTTATTTGCTTATTCCCGACTTGGTTTACCTGGAATTAAGTTTGGGATGGAAAGTTAAACATGTTTTACCTTCTGTAATGATATGCTCGATTGTTTGGAACTTCATTTGATCTATTTAAGAGTTTACTAAGTTCCATATTCCGTAACCATAACGTTAAACGAAAAGCACCGCCAAACAATGTCCCACTCAAACAATGATCCGATAAAGGTTACAGTTTAAATGGATATATAGCACGTTTCTTCAATGTCCGGAGTAATTATCAAAACACTGCGTAATCTTTAAGGCTATACTATCCATTAAATGGTTTTACGTAGATAGATTCGACGTAATACCACATCATATTATGCTCTATTATCTCCCATATATTCCATATTTGCTGACTTGCGGTAGGTCGGGGGTTCTACCCGGGTGCACTCTGTGTCTGAAATAGTGTACATAGGTCCCCCGGGGTCTTCCTCAACCTGTAATGAGCTGGACGTCGCGATATGACTGAAATACTGTTAGAGCGACGTTAACTTCCCAATAAAAAATATATGAGGATACTGTGTGAGGTTAGTTTTAGATCATAGTGTAAGGTACTTGGGTGATGTTATAGGGTGAGGTTTTTTAAAGGTTATCTAATGAGGTTATTGGATGAGTTCATTTAATATCTTCATTAAGAAAGGTTATTTTTGAAACTATTGGAGGAGGTTATTGTGTGAGGTTATTTTTGGTATTATTGTGTGAGGTAATTGTGTGAGGTTATGGGGTGATCTTAATAAGTAGTAGGACGCAGAACTCAGAGAGAAAGGGTCCTGGGTTCGAATCCCGCCCGGGCCGTCGGATTTTTCTGGGCAGATAATTAATCCCACATGTGCCTCACTCCAACAAGGTGTATAAATGGGTACATGTGAAAGTGTACGCAAATGTGCCGTGGCTGCAATTTGCGCCATTTGTAAACGGCCGCCTACAACCTGATGATCGAGGAAAAATATGTAAAGCACTTTTGATCGTATGTCAGATATGAAAAGGGGGCTATATAGATGTGGTAAAAATGTACATAAGTAATCGAATAAAGGTGTTTTCGTACCCAAACTATTTCGTATCAACTCCTTCGCACTATAATATTTACCACTGCGCATCATGTATTTACCAGTTTGCGTAATATATTTCCCTCTTCGAACCATAACTGCCCTGCTTCGTACTATAATAACAAGATTTTGAAAAATGAAATTTAACGTTTATACCTCAATCACTTTCGTTAAATAAATATGCAGAGATAAATTAAAAATAAATAAAAATAAATCCCAGACTAATTCATATATTTGTTCGAGGAATAACTTTGAATAATTTTCCTACCATAATCATATCATTCAAATTAAAACATGTATTTTTAATTCCAGAGAATCACAATTATAAGAACTTATTATAAGACATAATTATGTATATTTTTGTTTCAGGAATAACATTCAAAGCATATGCTGCTTACGATGAGCGAGTGAGTGTATCTTGGTTTCGGGATGTGGATCCTGCTTTCGTGGGCGCCAAAATTAAAAGAATTTTTTTTCTCATTGATAGGCTGCGAAATTCAAAAGTTACAAAAATGTAAAGAACTAAGTCTAACAACGTATAATGCCGAAATGTGACTATTCTGCAGAATATTAATGCAAAAGCTATCATTATGACATATGTTGTAAAATGTTGGATTGAACAGAATTGTTATATAAATATAATTAATAAATTGTAATGAAGAAATGTGACAAAATATATATTCAGCAAACCCCAAAACTATAACGTTTATAGGCCGCGAAATAGGAACTTAACAACAAAAACGTTAACGAAACATCTTATGATTTGAAATGTGAAATATCTAGTGCAATCAGCAGACCCAAAAAATTAGAACTTGGTAACTAATCGATAGCAGAATATATAGCACTTACATATTAATTTTCATCAATGGCATACCCGACTCTCTTCCGTACATATTCTCAAAATATCCTGTATTACCACACACACACACACACACACACACCTGTTCCCTTGCACTTATACAACAACTACATATATTTTAGAAATCATACAAAAATGTAACTTAATCTTTCCTGCCCTCACAACAAATACAACATTCACTCAGCAGCATATACAAGTGTGCTACACTGCCCCGACAGCTGACTCCCACTGACTAATTCACCACTGACAAACTTCTCTCGTGCACTAAAGAGAACACTGTCATTGTCTTTTTCCTCTGTAATTTCCACAACTTTCCCTCCGAGACCAGTCTCATCTGTA
>JAULCC010580688.1:0-10495 GCA_032358795.1 Nuttallia obscurata
TTACAGAACGTAATAAGTTCTCTGCCCAGCTTATTTACTGTTTTATCTAGTGACTCACGTTCTATGCCTAAATCACAGTCAATTATATCGTTGAACTCATTTAACTCTGGTATATTTCCAGTATGACTTGTGAACTCATCCATGTTGGACGTGCGAGCATTAAAATCGCCACATAAAATCAATTCTACATTGAGTACACTATGCTCAACAATAAAGCTTTCAGGCTGCTGCAACACAGATAAATCAGTATTTTGTCTCAATTATTCCTTTATTTATTGGAGATAATATAAAACAGTGTTTTTTAAGTTTTAAAAGAATTTTTTTTATCATAAAACGAAAAGAGCATATGCATCCTTTTGTGCATGTCATCAGCCTAAATGCCTATCAGTTGATTACTCAATCAAGTCGTTATTAATCACCATGAAGAAACGGACTCAGTAAATTCCTTATCATCCGAACACATTATGGAACATATAGCCTAGCGGAGTTCTCAACAGATATTGACCCTGTTTAAGGGTCAACTGACGTCTTAACATGTTATCTCCTTTTTATTAAACTGACGATATATAACAACAAAATTCACTTCACCTGATTTTTTCTCAGATTTGTCATTATGAATCTTCTGATACATAGTTAAACTTTCGCGAACTTTATTGCTACTTATACAAATACAGTTACAATGTTTGCAAATGTCAGTCGTAATCAGCCGATCTATTTACTGACATCTTTCCTGCCGTCGCATGTCATGTCATAATTTAGAATGCATCTTTATAAATGTAAAACTGGGACAGTGTATGATGAAGATTTGGCTGCAAAACCAAGCCAGTATTTACCTGTATGGTATCTTATCACCGTGAATTCTAAGGAAACCGATTCGACATTCGTAAATTTTAGCTGGACGATGCGACTCTTTTTTAAGAAGGTTTATGTACCAAATGGACACGAATTACCGAAAAGAACAGAAGTTTACAAATGGAACCCATTTCGCCAGACTATACAAAGAACCAGGATTTGTGAAAAATGTGTTTAAGAAAATGTAACAATACTGTATGTGGATTAATCTCAATCAATTTTATTATTCAAGGGTGATAATATCAAGAATTATTGAAACAACTTATTTTGACCCAAACCATGATGGATCTACTATTAGATCTATATAACTAAACAGAAACATTAGGAGTTTTACTATATCATAATCAGTATACATTAGAAAGTGGCTTGTGAGTCCCCTATCGCTCAGAGACAGGTTTGGGGGAATATCAGTTTGTCTTTCCTTCCGTCCATCCTACATTTTGTCCAGGCTGTATCTCACATGCTCATATTGGGTTTTGATTTTACTTCACACAATTTTTTTTCAATAACAAGACTATGTGTCAATCACATCACCCAACAACCTACTCCCAAAGTAACATTTTGGAAAAAAGATTTATATAGGCATTTCTTGTCTGGCCTGTATCTCCCTCTTGCTTGAATTGATTTTAATTTCATTCTACACTATTATTCTCCATAACAAAATGTTTTGTCATGCACATCACCCAGCCATCTCCCTAAAAGGTCTAGGTCACAATTTTAGATCACATAACTTACAAAGACAATTTCTTTGAAATTTGTAGGTCGTGGTTCTACCCCAGTGCGCTCTGTGCCTGAAATAGTGTACAGCGTTCCCTCAGGGTCTTCCTCCACCTGTAATGAGCTGGATGTTGCGATATGACTGAAATACTGCTAAAGCGACGTAAACTCCAAACAAAAGAAATCTTTGATATTACCTCACGCAACTCTTCTCCATAACAAGATGTGTCATGCACATGACCCAGACATCTTCTCCCAAGGTCAAGGTCACAATTTGGGCTCACATACATAGACATATGTGTCATTGAATCTCCTATGAATAATGCATATTCCTTTCAACTTTCTTGTCAAAGTTATATCTCCCACATAACCAGACCAATTGGATAAAAACTTCACATACATAGTTATAACCCATGGAGGTGTGTTACACTCAACATTTTAGCACCAACTCAGAAGGTCAAGGTCACATGTAAGGATCACCATTGATTATTAACACATACATATGGTGTCATTTTTTTTGTCTGGAAGATAACTTGAAAACTAATGAATGGAATTCAATTCAATGTCATACAACTGTCAAGCATAATGAGAGTATTTGTTTGTTTGTTTTGGAATTAAACGTCGCTTTAACAGTATTTCAGATATATCGCGACGTCCAGCTCATTACAGGTGGAGGAAGACCCCGGGGGACCTCTGTACACTATTTCAGGCACAGAGTGCACCCGGGTAGAACCACCGACCTACCGCAAGCCAGCTGGAAGGACAATGAGAGTAAAGAACTATATACATACACCATACCTCTGATCTCGACTTATTACACAATTATTGCCCTGTTCCTTTTATTTATCTGGAGTGTAACATGAACATTATTGAATGAAATTCAATACAATTTCATACAGTGGTCAGGTACAATGAGAGGATTTTGTTAGTTTTGTTTTAATCAAAATTTAACGTTGCTTTAACAGTATTTCAGTCATATCGAGACGTCCAGCTCATTACAGGTGGAGGAAGACCCAGGGGGACCCCTGTGCACTATTCCGGGCACAGAGTGCACTCGGGTAGAACAACCGACCTACCGCAAGCCAGCTAGAAGGCTTCCTCACTTGAAAAATCCAAATTGCCCAAACCGGGAATTGAACCCACAGCGGTGAGGGGCTGAGAGATTGCAAGTCAGTGACTATAACCACTCAGCCACAGAAGCCCCCCACAATGAGAGGAAGTGCAGTGTACAAATATCACATCTCTGATCTTGACTATTACACATTTATTGCCCTTTGTTACTTTGCTAATCATTTGTTCACATTACTCATTGCAATATCCTTTGTTGCCATCTGGTAGGGGGCTCTTGTATTACATGGCAATACTACATTTCCTTGATTTGATTTCTATTAATTTTGTATGTACATGTCACATTAATAAACTACTCTCTATATAGTTTGAACAAGACTAGATGGGTGTTCAGTAGAACATGTGTGTTGCCCTTTGTCAGAAAATCTAAAAATCTAAGTAAAAAAGGGGCATAACTCTGTCAACTATGGCCTTGACCTACAGCATTTGGTGGAATCACCATTCTGTTGTCATAATGAATAAACTTTGGAAGTTTGAAGAAAAAATGTTTATAAATGGCTGAAGTTATAGCCAACATTAAGTTTCTGCAAGGAACCGACTGTGGAATGGACAAAGCGATCCTTACATGTATTGCACCTTCTTGGAAAAGGTGACACAAAAAAATTAGGTAGAAAGTTGAATGTAGCATCAAAATCTTATTTTCTTCCCATGTATCTCTTTCTCAGCTTCCAATCAGCCTAACAATATACTTGAGCAGGGCCCATTAGTGTAGTGGAACCTTTATTTGTCTTTTGATTAAGGGTTCTTAGTTAGATCTCCAGCACTGCCAGTCTCCATGACAAGCAAAATCTTGTCAGTATTATGGTTATTTGTCTTCATGCCTGGATTGTTCAAATGGTAAAGTGTCCGCTTCTGGTGCAGGAGGCGGCGGGTTCAATCTCTGGCCCCGTCAAACCAAAAAACTTTAAAGTTGATAGTGATGGCTTTCCTTTCTTGGCACTCAGGATTTAGGGTAAGCATATTACAGCTGGTTTGTCTGGTGGGTGTCAGGATTAATTGACTGCTTGGGTTTCAGACCCAATGTGTATCAGTGCTATACACTGGGCGCAAGAAAGAATCAAGAGTATTCTACAAAAGAATTCTATGTATCTATTTCCCTCTGTCTGGGACATCCATTAGCCCTAGATGGCAGAAAGTGACATATATGAAATAAACAAACAAACAAAAATAGTGCATGAAAGTTGTCAGTTACTAGCAGAGATTCTGGTAAGTTCTTTTTATGTTAGTTAGCTAAAAGGCATAATAAAGTTCAAAATCACAATAATTTTATTCTGTTTTACAAGTCAAAAGAGTGTATATCGCAATATTGGGTCTCTAAAAATGTTTTTTTATAATACTATAAATATGAAAAACACAATAGCAAACTTAAAACCAAGTATCTATCAGCACATCATTGTTGACATTCTGAACTGTCAAACAAACCAGGCCCCCTCATATATAATAGAAGGTTGCTCATTTACACATGATATGCATTTTATGCACACATGTGGATGACATCACATACATAGTGGTACAAGCTGAATACTACAAATTGATAAAATCACATCACAAGTAGTGTTCGTGATATTTAGCCACAAATGGAGGGAATTTCCATAATACCTTCCGAGCTGTGGAATGTAAACAATACCTCAGACTATTGTGACAGTAAAATCAGAAATAAGATGGAATTTCACACAGTAAACTACATATCAAATTTTTTATTGACAAGTATGCACAAAGGCACTTATTAACGCAATTGTAACAAGCTTTTGAGTTTTATTATGACTGCAGTCAAAGAATAGAGAAAAAATAAAAGTTTATTGTTTCAAATTTTGTTCGAGGCCTGAAATGACAAAAAAAAAGATATAAAAATGTTTTCAAGATCAGTAAATTTTTCATCTCCATCTATTTAAACTATCCTTCATCACAATGTTATGGCTTTGACATGCCTATTTGATTGTCATATCATATTATCAAGGAATATAAGGCCTTACAATGATAGTCACATTTTTTTTTTTCATTCCATTGATACCTGTGATTGTATAGCTTTAAGTTTGATTTTCACCTGGTCACTCTGACAGTTTAGGGAGGTGAGGCGGGGTAGGGTTGAGAGTCATTACAACTTATTGGGACTGAAAAGAATGGCAACTTCAACTCACAAATATCTTATTTAATCAGATTATTGGACAGCACAAATAAAAACAATCAGCAATAAAAAAAAAAAATCACATAAAAAAGTTTCATTCATTTGACTTAGCTTTAACTATAACTTAAGTCAAATAAACTATGACTTATATTAAGTTAAAAATCTAAATGCTATACATGTAATTCTAGCACACATTCCATACAACACTGCTTCTAGGTAAACAAATATTCATATCAAATCTACTCCTGCTTAAAACCAGCAGTCAGTTTTTCTAGATTCAATGTTGAATAAAACCATACAAAGTTACAACTTTCATGTCATACAATGTCAATTAATATACTGTGTGAGCAGCAACATGTTAATAGCAAACTTAAATTATGAATAACAGAAATTTGTGCTCATGTAAATACCCAAAGGAACAGAAAAGAGACACATTTTAGTATTCTCTTTCTCCAAAAGGGCGACACAAAATGGAGTAAAAAAATTACAACTGATAGTACTATATTTGAAACCTTTGAGTATCCACAAGTAGAGACGGATAAAATAATCTGGGTACTGTACTGTAAAACATACACAAAAGATTTTTAGTAAATTAAATGCGCAATTTCTTTTACAAAATATATTTTAGATACCATTTAGGAAAATCTATAAGTGAATATTTAAGGAAACATCATTTAGGGGCCCAGTAATACATTGCACATTGCAATACTCAATTTTTTTTTATGGATACTCAAAAAACAGAGGGTATCACTCATTCTAGTTTAAAAAAAAAAGCTCATCTATTCCTCTGATTTTTATCTACATGTTTTTCTTTCAAAATGCCGTCATCTATAAAAATATGAAACAAACACTGTGAAATGCACAGGAACTACAGTGGCACCAGGAAGCCTGTATAGTGGAGGTATATAAACAATTGTTTAAGTATAATAAACTTAACATTTTTGGCAAGATATGTTGAAAGCCTTTTAGTTAATAATAAAAACAGTTTCAAGTCTGTGTACTGGGTAGAATCAGTACTGGGCATCTAATAAAGGTAAGAAAAATAGTCCATTTTGAGGCTTGAACTTGCAGCTTCCTGAGATCAAGGTCAAAACCATATCACTTACACTACTTACAAATATTTTGCAACACTCGACATGATGTTCTGTTCTAATGTAACAAAATGAACATCTACCAATGCAAGTCTTTTCTGTACCACTTAAATAATAGCACCAACACCTCTCTGGTGGCAGTTTAACCCAAAATCTTAAGTCACCTAGAAAACAATCTGGGAGGTCAAGACTGGTGTAAGTATGTCAAGACAGGTGTAAGTACTATTAACTGTCAATATATCTACATTATCACTTACTTAAATGATTTGAATTATCATAGTATAATTTTGGCAAAACATGTCAATTACCCGGTATTTTTTTCCATAATCATAAGATGTTAGGAAAGTGAAGTGCATGACAGACTTTTCTAAAAAAAAGAACTATATAATACTTCTTTCTGTGGAGTAGACACACAACTCTCTATGTTAACAGTTTTCTGCTTATTGAGTTTAGAGATAGAAAAAAAATGACTATGATGTATTATAATGCCCATATATCTAATATAATGCCCATAACACCCTCAGTAAAAACATTACAAAGGACTTACTTTATATGTGATAAAATTGACATCTTCCTAAACTGTATGAAATCGGAAGGTGAATATTTTGGATTTGTGGAGTAAAATTTCTTTCTAATGAAATCACTTGATAAGGATATATGATATGACTATTTCATGAACAGGATTAGTATACGTTGAACAGTATCTTGTTTATTTGTTAATTAGGATATATAACATCACTTTAACAGTATTTCAGTCATTTTGGGAGAGTTCAGCAGGATGTGCAGGTGTATTGGAAAATTTATTTCCTCTATCACAACAGGAATTATTAATGGATGGAAAGCTGTAAGATACTATATAGATGGATGCTTTAGGAATTCCTCCTTGATACCATGACACACACACACAGAAGACACATCTGTTTATTACACAGAAACATATGTCTCTCCAAGTTTGAAAATTGGAATGTTAAACAGATATATCCATTCATTTATTTTATATATAAACATTACACCACATTTAAACAATTTCAAATTCTAATGGTTCATACTTGCACATAATTTTACAACATTTTTCAAGATATACTATCATGGTATATGTTTATGAAAATAAGTCAGTTTTTCTTACAAGATCAATACATAGTTGTAATAAAAAATAAGTATGTTTTTCTACAATATCCACTTCATATGAACATTTCAAAATTAAGCACTACAAACAAATTCTAAACCACAAGTGTCTTCATGATGTTATTTCTTTCCTAAAAACCATGTCAATGATAAATCTCTGTCAACTTCTGTTTAAGAAATAAACCCTGACAGAGTTTAATACCAAGTCATATAATATCCACTTTGTCGCAGCTCTAACATCAAACTTTTTCATGAATCACTGATAAACGTGTAATTGTTATCCTTCCTTTACCCACAAGTAACTTTTGTCTGTATGCTGGAATCACTTTACTTAAAAGTTGAAACTTTTCTGTATCACTCCGATTTGCCAACATTTACTATACTGAGTAAAAACACTGACTTTAAGTTTATCAAAAACTGTATGCACACAATTAAAACATGATCTATAATAATGTTTTTAAAAATCAAACAAGTTACAGAGATGTAAAACAATTTTAAAAAAACCCATTAAAACAGCATTAACCTTCTAAACCTATACCATTATAAAAAGACATATCTTATTCATGTCTCTAATGAGCATTAGTCAATGTTTTGGTATTCATTATATTGTCATTAGAAGTCATTTGGAAAAATATTAAAAAATACAAGAAAGACATATTATCCAAGGGAAGGAAAGTCATCAGCGAGAAGTGTATGCACACGGCAGTTGGGACAGGTGCTCTGTTCCTGGAACCACTTCCTAATGCACTGAAACACAGAATAAAAACTCAGTGTAAACAGAAAACTCTCGGATGATAATTAACTCACTTTTGAGTACGAAATAAGGAAAGTGCTAATGTACAGAACAAAGCTCCTCATGAAAAAAAGAACATGAAAAATGTGATTTTATATATCGACTAATTGATTATTTAAAACAGACGTACATTTCTATGTTTAGTTGGAATTGGTTAATAATAATTTCTCTTTCTGGATTCCGTAAGTATAGGCTTTTCTAGCACATATGAATAAATGTTTATATAAATCATGGAGGTATCTTGCGCTATGCGGCTTAGCTTTGCGGAAACTTTGTCACAAATGTTTGCATTTTTACCTGGTGATTTGCCACAGATGTGCAAGTTTTTTTACTAGTGTTCAAGTTTTTTACCCAAAATAACATACATTCAGATTGGTCTTAAATACCATCTCGTATAAAAAAAATCAATTTATGACTCAGAAAAAAACATAAAAATTGCCTCACAACAAACACCAATCAAAAACTAGGTATTTTCCATTGATAAGTCCATTTTGAATTTGAAATTTGATTTTAAATTTGAAAAAAAGATTGCCAGGTAAAAAGTTTTATTCAATTCTCACCTCATCATGGAACTTGTGACTACATTCCAGTGTGACGGTTGACCCTCCATTAGTGTCCATTTCCTCATGACATATAACACAGGGGTCTTCCTCATCCTCAAACACTTCTAAACCCTTACTGGCCCCTTCTTTTTGCCTTGCAGCATGGAAGGCCCAGGCTGGATTCAGCCCTGGAGGGGGTTGAAGAGGTTTTGGGCTTACACTTGCCTGAAATAAATATTTTTTGTCAGCTATAACTAACAGAAATTCTCTTTTCATTTGTTATTCCTGTTAGACGTATACAATGTATTTTCTGGATAATAGCTATCTTTTGAAACAGCTAAAAAGCTCATATGAAGGCAGTACTAATTGATTTATGGATATCTTCTTGCTCATAATAACAATTTGTGCTTTCTTCCATAAACATAGAAATATCTTTTATGAATACCAAGTTTTTGCTATCTGCTTTTAGATAGTTTTTTCTTGCACATTTAGTAATCATTACATTGGTCCCCATGTTATCAAGCAACATAAATGCCTGCAATAATTTTTCAAAATATTTTTATTTTATTTCATCTGTGGTTGCAGCTTTAATCCCATCAGTTCTGGACCCGTACGGTGATAACCTTTGCAAACAGTTTGGATCTTAGATCACTTAAATTTGATTTTTCAAATATTGAAGGATGGCATGTTTGCTTACATGAGTCTTTACCTTATTAGGTCTTAAATATTTTAAAAAGCAGCTCAGCTACCAAGTTTTACCTACTGACAAGCGGGATCTTTTTCCACCATAAAAAGCTGGAAAACTTGCCATATGGCAGGTGCTGCGGCCTTGTCTCTTACTGCAAACAATCCTGTTGGGGTGAAATGGTCTCATAAAGAATTTTAACTTACCTGTGTTGTGATAGTACCAGTTAGCCTGTTGATTCGCTCCTCTATCTTCCCTATGATGTCATCCATAGTCATACCAGACAAAGAACCTCCACGCTCCTTCCTTAACCCTTGAATCATCTGGGTAAAATCAGACCTGAAAACAAAATTTCATATATATTTCAAAAAATTGTTCTCTCCTTTTTTATGGGAGATAAAACTCATTACCAAGATTCACCCTAAATATTGCAAAATTCATTGAATTATTTGTGGATCTGGCTGCAGCATTTTGGAATATTCAGCACATAACCCATAGATTCCATTGTTAAAATTCACCGCTATATATTTATGTTTATCACATAAATTGGTTTCTGGGAGTGATATAAAGCAGTGACATAAATATCATATGTAACTAGTTACATAAATAAAACTTGAAACCAGTTGATAAATGGTCTAAATTGAATAACAAGGTACCATCTGCTGATGATGCATGTGATGTCATTTTTGTTAGGGCGTTATGACGTCGCGTTCTAATTCCTAATTTTATTGCATAAACATATACAAGGGACGTTTTTTTCTAGTGTGTATAGTTGTGCAATTTTCTTAAAATTTCATTTGATGTGATAGATTGTTAAATTCGTGATTATTCAATATCATTTTTTATGAAACATGTTGACAAAATTCATATGACACTCGTGAAGGCTCGTGTCAACCCATTTCATAAATATGATACTGAATAAACACTCATGTAAGATCCTCTAAATAGACTGATCTGTTGTGGAAAGACACAAAAAGGAGAAATGTATATAATCAATTAAAAGGTGGTTCACTTATATGGCAACATCCTCCCCTCCTCCAACTTCCCAACTGTTAAAATTTGAGGTATTCTACATGGACCCTCTTATAGGACAGGAGAGATTTCAGCCAGCGAAATTTGTCTAGGACCTACCAGATAAGATAATTATATAATCAATTTATCTCTACATGTCGTTCACCTGTAAAGCAGACTGATTAAACTCACATTAAAATATCTGTACTGCATATTAAGTATCCATTTTTCGACTACATATAAATAAGCTTTTTGATTTTAGTTTATTGAGTGCCCAACTTGAATATGCCATACTTACAGGATATCCTTAATTAAAATCATGAGCTTAGCAACCGTAATCTAAGGCCACTCATACATGTGATCTTTTTGCGGGGTTTTACAATTGCTGTCAGGTAGATTTGTCATTGATTTCAGGTAGATTCAGGT
>JAULCC010580799.1:0-17889 GCA_032358795.1 Nuttallia obscurata
ACCAATCTATCTATCTATCTATCGATCTATCTATCTATCTATCTCTCTATCTATCTATCTATCTAACTATCTATCTATCTATCTATCTATCTCGTTCACGTCTATTTGTTATATACAAATATATATAGATATATATATACAGAGAACTAATGTATGAAACATTTTTATCACAAAACTTTCTATCAGAACCTATGCATGAAACATTTATTTCACACAACTTGCTATCAGAACTTATACAAGAAAAATCTCTATCTCACAACTTGCTGACATAACCTATACATGAAACATTTATATCATACAACTTGCTATCAGAAACTATACATGAAACATTTTTATCACACAACTTGCTGTCAGAACCTATGTATAAAACATTTCTTCCTCACATTTTGCCATCAGAACCTATACATGAAACATCTCTTTATCACAACTTGCTATCAGAAACTATACATGAAACATCTCTATCACATTACTTGCTCTCAGAACCTATGTATAAAACATCTCTTCCTTACATTTTGCTATCAGAACCTATACATGAAACATCTCTATCACACAACTTGCTGTCAGAACCTATACAAGAAACATCTCTATCACACACTTTGCTATCAGAACCTATACAAGAAACATCTCTATCACACAAATTGCTATCAGAAACTTTACAAGAAACTTCTCTGTCACACAAATTGCTGTCAGAACCTATACAAGGAACATTTATATCACACAACTTGCTGTCAGAACCTATACAAGAAACATTTCTATCACACAACTTGCTATCAGAACCTATACAAGAAACATCTCTATCACATAACTTGCTGTCAGAACCTATGTATAAAACATCTCTTCCTTTATTTTGCCATCAGAACCTATACATGAAACATTTATATCACACAACTTGCTATCAGAACCTATACATGAAACATCTCTATTACACAACTTGCTGTCAGACTCTATGTATGAAAGATCTCTTTCTTACAACTTGCTGTCTATATCTATACATGAAACTCCTAACAACTTGCCTTAAAACAGCAGTAGAAGACGTGTTATAACATCTTCATCACAGAAAACCCACTTAACTGGGAGACGAAAGTCGGGATGATTACCGAAATAAAGGATGCTAAACTAGTGGGCAAAAGCTTTTTACATTACATCTCTGCCTGCGTTATTTTTATCTGTTTTGACATTTTTGCTACAAAATCATAAAAGTAATTATCTGTTTTTTCTTAGTAAGTCGTTAATCTATGGTTAAACTATGTAAGCATAGATAATCAATCAAACATCAGTTCGATTTGAAAATCATATACGGGCGTTGTTTCAACTAAAACCACGTAGAACTTATTCACAGACCCGCGTCAATACTTGATTTGAAAGTTGTTTACTCTAAAATTTGAAAGGGGGAGTTTCAGACAGATAATTTCCATATTTATTAAGGGATGTGGCCTCGCAATTTTTATTTGCATTTTGACATTCCCTCCCTCTTCTTCTTCCCTCTCTTTGATTTATCTCTCTCTTTGTCTCTCTTTGTCTCTCTCTCTCTCTCTCTCTCTCTCTTTATACATAACCACTCTTGCTCGTTTTTTATTTATTTTCTTAGGGGAGAGGGGTGGGGGTGGTGTGGGGGGGGGGGGTTTGGGGGTAGAGGAGTTCTACTCAAACTTTACATATAATCGAAAATGTTGGTTTAACTGAACGAATCAGTCCATAAAAATTGCAACCTCTGAGAAAAAAAGTTCTGATAGCGATTTACATACGTTTTAACTTCTGTTAGTTTGTTTGGTTTTTAATTTACATCACTTCGTCCAATCGTCCAGTTAGCTTATGTGTAAGAGCGTCCGCTTCCGGTGCGGAGGACGCGAGTTCGAACCAATGCCTGTTCAAACAAAAGAACCAGAGAGCGAGCTAGTTATACGAAAGAGTTCTCTGTATACGCCCCATTCTCTTCGGTGCTTCCTTTATCCTAGATAGCAGAAAATGACGTTAAGCAAATAAACACAATAAACAAATTACAAAAACTAGAAATTTAGATAATTTTTTCTTCCTTGGTGCTCAGGATTTAGCATCCCGAACAGTTCGTCGGTTTAAGACTAACGTGAACGGTTTGACTCGGCTAGGGACCAAACCCACCACCTCCCGCAATGGAAGTGGTCGCTATTCTTCTGAGAAAACAGGGCTCAAGGATCAGAGTGTACCCTCATACTTTGGAGGAAAGACTCAAATCTAGTATTAACTAAAACTACATGTTAACCCTTAGCCCGCCAAACAACTGTCGTCTGCTAAAACTGTCGCTTGTCTGAATTTAAAAATTCATTGGATTATCTCAGAAGTTTGAGAAACAATCGGCCGAGTGTCTAACAATTTGGATCTGGATTAGACGTCGGGCTACTCGGTGTCTTATCTGGATCCAAGCTGTTTGCATATTATATCACGGTCGCGCTTAGCAGGCTAAGGGTTAACATTAACCTCATCACACATTCTATTCGACGATTAAAAAGCACTCTTAGTTGAGGAGTGTCAGTTAACACGTGATAATGTTTTATCTACATGACCTCAGTGCAAAGAAGGGAAAACTTTCCGACCAACAGTACGGTAAGATGTTTACCATATTTCAGTTTTAATTACAAGCTTAACTAATTGTTGTGTATATGTGTTTATTAGAGCTTTTAAAAGAAACATATTGCATCTTAAGTTAACCACTTATTAGTAGTAAAATGTCGAAGCAATCAATCGTGTAGCCAAGCTCCTTGATTATTATCTAGCTCATAAATTTGTGATTATTGACAAGAGTCTTAATTGTAACATTTAAAAAATAAATGTAACGAAACATTATACAATTTCCCATGCTGGTGTTAAATAAGTTGCTTTATTTGTCGAGTTTAATTTTTATTGTTTGTAGACACGCAATGTTCTAGCTTTTAACATAAAATCTAGTTTGAATGTTAAACAGCTTTTAAGGCATCAAATCAGGCAATGAATTATTTCGTTTTTTAAAATGCGAAACCTTGCATGGAGGTATCTTTAGAGGTCAAACCTTGCATTTAATTATGTTTATAGGTCAAACTTTGTAATAGATTATGTTTAGAGGTCAATACTAGCATTCAACCTATAACAGAGCTAAAAACGCGTTTAATTCGCGTTATTTAGAGCATGTGCGCATAGTCATGATTAAAAACTATCGATGAACACGTGTATTTTACAATGTGGAATTAAATGCACTATTTAAACTAAATATCAATGTGATTACTTTTTATTTTACTCTCACAGTAGTCTTAAGCATTGCTTACATTTCATAACTCAAAAGTTTAATCGAATGCCGACCCGCATTCGTGGCTAAATACATGTATCACGAATGCGTCTAGTGATGTGATGTAATCAATTCTGTAGTATTCAATGTGTACCACCATGAACGTGATGTCGTTCGCATATGTGCATATTATGAGTTAATGAGCAACCTCCTGTTATACGAGGGGGTCTAGTTTGTTTCGACAGTGTTCAGAATGTTAACAATGATTTGCTGATAAATGTTCAATTTCAAGTTTGTTATTGTGTCTCTTGTGTCTATAGTAGCATAGGAACTATTTTAAAATGCCTAATATTGTGATATGCACCTCATTTGACTTCCATAAATGAATCAAACTGATTTGATTTTGGATTTTAGTATGACGTCTAATAACAGACAAGCAAAAAAAAAAGTTTTTAATCACAAATCTCATATTATATTTCAATAATGGAAGAAATCTGAAAAAAGACTCAAATTCTTGCAATTTTGATCTTTCTGTGCATTTAAAGTACGTTCAGGTTTTAATCTGGTAATAACCTACATAAAGATAAAACTTTGTTCAGTTTTAGATGTTCTGATAACGGTGACGGAGTGTAATTCATATGTAAGACAAGCAGAATTTGTAGGGCATATATGTAGATGAATAAAAAAAGTTGAAAAAAGTTGCTTTTTTGTTCCTTTAAGTTTATATTAGAGGATCTTACCTTAGCCTTAATTTTAAACCAAACTCTGTTAAACGAGTTCAAACAGTTAGTTTTATCGAGCTTTTGATAGCTTAATAATACTTTCCTTGACAAGTGTTATTTAGTTTGGTATGTAAAAATAATGACGAATGTAATGATTATTTTGCCACAACAATATTGAATAAATAGTTTTTTTTTTTATCAAACTCGCTTTATATAGTATTGCGCTGTTGTTAAATCAGAAATACGTCTAATCCGGATCCAAGCTGTTTGACACTCGGCCAATTGTTTCTCCTAATATTGGTCGATTCTGTTGAATTTTAAAATCTAGGCAGACGACAATTTTTCAGCAAGCTATGGGTTAAGAAAAAATGAAGAGCACCAAACAATACACTTTCGTATCAGGTTATAATATCATGTGTTATCTATTTATTTAGTTTCTTCAGATTACAAGGATGAGATCGTACCTTGTGTTACTTTGCCTGGTTTATGCGTGCGTCGGGTAAGTTGCCATGGACACGACGAAATAGGCAACGACAATTTTCAGAATCATACCAGTCTACTTTTAGCCGCCAATGATAATAGATAAACTTTTTACTGAAAAAAAATATTGGAAGTAATGATTCATATATTTATTTCTAAATCAGAGCTTTGATCACAGATCTCAATATAGAAAGGACGGTTCAATGTAAACGTGTTGTCTACAAATACACTCGAAGAATACGTGAGTATTTTAGACAACACACAAACAACAAAACAACCAAGTTAGCTCAGTGGTAGAGCTTCCGCTTCCGGTGTGGAATGATTTTGGTAGAGCCCCCATCCGAGTAACACTAAAGACTTTCAAACTGAAATTTGTGGTATTTTCATTCTCTGCATGGTGTAAAGAACTTGGGGTAAGAATTACGACTGGTTCGTTGGTGTCAAGATAAAGTGATAGACTTGTGATATACATGTGTCACGCAAACAAGCCTGAGAGCTAGTAATGCAAAAGAGTTCTCTATACACGCGCTTCTCTCTTAGGGACTTCCTTTGATTTCAGATAGCAGAAAGTGACGTTAATCAAATACACAAAATAAACAAAATACAAAAAATAGAAATGTAAGTTAATTATAGAATATAATATTTTCACACATCAATACATTATTTATTCCAAAGGACACTTTTTTCAATGTGTCATGGTATTACGACCGAGGTTTCTTTTTCAACACATCTACGTAATTTCATTTGCTATATATGACAGATAAAACGAAGAATCATAACATGCAATGGTTACTGGTATGCAAAATTTTCATATATTTTAACAAGTTTTACAATTACAATTAGCTTATCTTCGTATATGATAATAACGTATTGTTAGAATTCCCACACAACTTTTTTAAACCAGGTTTAACGAACATTTCGAGAAATACTCTTAATTCAAGAAGTTCTTTTTCTTACTTTAGCCTGAGCCCAACTTTACCAACTGGCACAAATTTGACCAAAATAGTCGTAGCTAGCTATGACAACGTTGATAGCAATAAAGATGGAAGCATAGAACGTGATGAACTTTTGGGATTTCCAGTTCATGCTGATTTAGACCGTGAGTTAGTCGTTTGAACAGGAAATATATTGGTATCTGTATTAAGTGTCAACCCTTTCTAAGTCAAATGTATAAATATCGACATTTAAATTTCAAATATGCTTAAATGTTCAGGTGTTATTTGATAAAGACTTTGAAATTAGTAGTATGTTTTATATATTAATAATTTATATTAATAATTTGTCATGAACAAGCTTTATAGAGAGAGAGAGAGAGAGAGTATGATAAATAGAGGCAAATGCAGAAAAGACAAGAGAGAAGAGGCGTTCGGTTAGAAATAACGTTTAGATGTAGAATATAAGGGGAAAATGAAAATAAAGAAAAAAAAGAAAACGTTTCTATATGTGTTAGTTACATGTAAGTAAGATTTCTCTGACAACTATACCACACTGAAATATCTATGTAGAACAATTGCAACTTAAAAAAATTGTATTTTGTTTTATTGGCAATGTATATATTAAACCTCGTGTTTTCACTCAGACATACACTGACAGAATAAAACATTGTATTTTATTGTACCTACGAAGTTGAGCTTTAACAGAACGAAACCTTCGACTCAGGGGGAAATATGAATAGCTTGAACAATACTTCCCCTTGATGTGTTAAGTGATGCAACTATATGTATCAGATATTCAATGATCAATTCAATGCAATAGACTAACACGTCGATGTTTGATCCGTAATTATCAGAGATCTGTGGAAAATTAAGGTTACATCTATTTTGGTATCACGAGACTCTTTAGAACATATTTGATTTACTTTCGATATTTCTTTGGTAGAAGCAGTACTACTATAATGCAATTAAAGCATGATGCATTATAGTTAGAATCATAAAAAAGAGAGCTCTTTCAATGCTAGCCAGACTGTTTGATCTGTCGAAACAACTCCCGTTTGTGATGGACATATCATTAACGTCGATTGTCTATCCTATTGTTTTGTTGTTCAATAATGAGCTTGATGCAGACATATTTTATATGTTGCGCAACGGGACAAGGCCTTAAACGGTTAATCACAATTACAAGGCGATCTGTACGGTACGTCACCTGCAGACATTTAAATGAGTTTATACTTCCAGTGGCTATAACAGTGTTTATGGTCATGTCACTAAGTCTAACTTTTGAAGTGACAAAGTTAGTGAGATATCAAGTCGATATAAATGTAATTGTAGATATAGCTAATATTGTATCTTAATTTCCAATTTTGTTTCTCGCCTGTATGACCGTTTATATGAATTCTTGGTTTGATGGCGTGTGTGTGCATGTTTGTGTGTGTGTGTGTGAGAGAGAGAGAGAGAGAGGGAGAGAGAGAGAGAGAGAGCGAGAGACAGAGAGATGAAACAAGACACACGCATAGTAATATAAAAAGATAATACGAAACGTCTGTTAGATACCACTAGCATTGATCATTTATCAATGAGATCTGATACATTAAGACGACGGCTGCATGTCCTTGGAAGAATATAAACGTGTAACAGCAGGTACCCCACTAACGGCGGAGAGATTATTTCACAGTCTAGACCCAGCCAACACCGACTGTATTTCTCCCAAAATGCTGTCACCACAGTTCAATATTATGGACACTGATCGTAAGTAGACCTATACAAGACAGGGGTATATATATACTTTATACTGTTAAAGCGGTGTTAAAAATCCAAATAAACAAACAAACAAGACAGGGGCTGTATTCCAGTAGCATTTTCAGATTTCCTTAGCTTAAACAAATTTGTATTAAAAAAACAATTAATAAATTTCTTTATTTTAAGGTCAGAGTTGTCTGGATTTGAGAAAAAATCTTGACTAACGATTTTTCTTAACTTAAAATACTACTTTAATACGGTCCCAGTTTTTTTCTCTAAACAAAACAATACTTTAGGGTTTCCGAAACATGTTGGTGTTTACAGTAAACAATGACCAATGTATCGAACTAACTAATTATAGTACTTCAACGCACTTTTTCACCGATACACTCGAGACAAAATAGCCAACAGAACGACAAAATGTGCAAACATGTAGACATGCTCATATGTGAACACAACTTATGAAGAACGCAATTATCGGAAACCCAGACGCAGTGTTTTACACTATTTTTCATTTCTCATGCCTGTCTCAACTCGTTTGGAAAAGTTCGGCATCATTAGTTATCAATTAGGTCGAATACTGTTAAGGACGATCAATTACATGTGTATTTAAAGGCCCCAATCAGATTTTATGATACATACTGACTTTGCCAATTTGTCAATATAAGTTGCTTGTGCAATGTATGCAAGGTAATCCATCCAAAATAATCCGCCCGAATACAAAGTTCTTTTAATATGCATGTGCGAGGCCATTGATAAGCTGTGAGCCTTGCATTGAAAAGGTGTTAATCATGTGTTAAGATGGTATTCTGATGGTAGATTATCTGCAAAAGGGACAAACAATCAATCAATGGCACATATTATGCATCACTTATGAGGCATTTAAAAATACTAAATTCAAGCGCCACGAATAACTCAGTAGAAGTGTGTTGTTCCACAAGGACAATCCCCTTTTCACAAATCAGCATTGTTATGGCTGCTATTGTGGCTTTGAATTGATTGAGCAAGTTATAAGTTTTATTGGCAATATCGGCATATACTTGCCTTTGGCCATTTACAAAGATAAAAGAAATATGGCTGCAAAGACACAATTTTTCCACACATACAAACTATAACAACATAATCATCCTTCTATACATAATCAACGCAAGGAAAATATTCAAAATTACACAACAACACAAAATGTCAGAAATTGATAGTTAAACAAAACAATTAAATCAAATTATCCAGAGTAGTTTTTCTAACACAGTCGGCTTCTTTTATATATTTCGCAAGTTTTAAAATTAAAGACTTCTTTCCTGTATACATAATTGAATGAAATTTGTGATGAGAGGGCCATGATATGTTTGGTATATTCAGAAATAAGATATACGAGAAAATAGGCACATATTTCATCATTAAAAATGTCAAAACCGTTTTGCTATTGAAGTGTTGAATATACATAGCTTTGAACAGCTGGTCTCTTGAGGCTATTCAGTAATATGGTATCTGCCGCATTTATCAAATCTATTACTTACACCTAAATGAATGGAATAAACAAAGGTTCTTATATGAATGTTTATTCAATATCATATTTATGAAACGAGTTGACAGAAAAAAATGAAACGAGCCTTAGCGAGTGTCATATGATTTAAGTCATCGAGTTTTATAAATATGATACTGAATCAAAACTCATGTAAGATCCTCTATTTATCACATAAAGAGAAATTTAAGTAAAATTGTATAACTGTATACATTAGATAAAATGTCTCCTGTATATGTTGTTTTCCGTTGCAAGTGGGAATATGAACGCGACGTCAAAACAACACTCTGACGAAATTGACGTCATATGCAATGTCAGCAGATGGTACCTTGTTATTCAATTGAGCGCGTTTATCAACCGGTTTCAAGTTCTGTTTATGTAACTAGTTACATATGATATACATAACACTGCTTTATATCACTCCAAGAGGCCCGTATATGTGATAAAAGCATATTATCAAACTTTCATCGAAGATGTAGGAAATGGTAAAAAAGATATTCATGGCTTTATTTGGACAATTCTGTTTTTCTTTCTAAGACACATCCTTATAGAATAGTTTTTTATGATTGAAGTCTTGGAAAAGAAGTTCTGCTAAAGATTTGCTTTTTATCTTTACAGACAATCACAAGGCCGACATGCAAGAGTTCAGCGACTGGTACACCAACGTAAGCTCTTATTAATATACTTTAATAGTGTATGTACAATGGATATAAAAAGTTAATATGCATGCTGTATTTTCATTCTAAATGCAACATTTCATGATGCGGTGTTTAATAGTTGTTGTCTACATAAACAACAGTCAATTAAACTAGGTAACTTATGTTTTTATAAATATTATGGATGGCGTTATCTCAATTGATGGTTCAAAGAATTATTAATTTGTTTTCTTTTAATCAGCCTTTTATCATGATTCAAACACATATTTGTTATTCCGCCAAACAATATGTGTTTATTACCGTTGAATATTCTTTCGTTTATTTAAAAAAAAAATCATTGAATGAGTAGAACTGAATTAATTTGGTAAATATATACATGTTTAAAAATAATAGATATGCATAAACCCTCTCCTGACAGAAAGTCTTCTTTAGCAAGTGTTACCATCTATGTGTTTGTGATATTTTTGTTTTTGTTATGAGTGTTTAAGCAAGATGATCAAATCGGAAATTTTTGTCTGTCTAAACGTTTTTCAAATGTAATTGAGGTCTTATATTTCACGTTATGTTCTGTTTCATACGGCGACAACTTTGTCTTTGGAAGCGAAATGTATTAGGTCTAACTGTACCAGTTTATTTTAGATTTTAACATGTGACATATATATCTAGTTTTGTTCCTTAACTCAAATAATTCAGATACACCAGAGTAAAGCATTCATTTCAGTGTTTTAAATATTTCTATCATATCCCCTCTATCTTCTATATGTCTCTGTAGGAATATTAAGTGCTCTTAATCTTTCGTTAAGGTTGGCGTATTACTTAACGTGGGCGCAAGAGGCGGGCAACACTTATATCTGTCTTAAAACACAACTAAGGTTCCTGTTTCAATAACCTTGAACTAGATGTAATCAGAAGCCGCAACATAGACCCGAATGAAGCACTTCATGTTTCAGAAGTACTGAATGATATTCCGATTAAAGACGTATTTAACTTTCCCTTCTAGGAAATAATTACCGTGACATTAACATTTAATGCGCCCATTTTATTAACGATTTTATGAATAATTGTTTAAGTTAAGGGTTTGATAGTTCAGCTATTCTTAATGTGTATGCCCGCATTTATAGAACTTGATGACGTTGATGTTATTCTTAGACTCCAACTCGTGCCATATTGCAACACTAACTGTAATACTGACGTACAGATAGTACAGTTATCTCATTACGTTTAACTTAACCGAAATGAAATGATGATTTTGTTTGGCGTGGTGCATATCATAGCTTCTTGTAATAAACAGAGGATCGCACATGAGTGGTCAAGGTATATTGAAAACATAAAAAGAGTTGTCAGAAAATGTACAAAACGAAGCTCTGCTGAGTGTTGTACCGTTTCTGACAACGGGTTTTATATTTTCAATATACCATTACCACGAATATAAGAGTCTAAGTATCACATTTCTCTCGAAACAAGTGTTTCAGGCAGAACTACCACAATCTAAACCCTTAGCTGTATGGTGTTTTGATATAACCAAAGTATAATTTGGTCAATGAACATGAAAAAGTAGTTACATACCAATTTCATCTATTTCATTTTCAAGAAACAAAAATATTCCTAAGAAATAAGTGGGTTTCCTGATCAAAATTAACTGATTTGATAACCTACACAGGATCGGTGTTAGTTATATGAGGAATTAACTTCAAATTAAATCGATTAACCGCAGAAAATAACCTTGTCTTATGACGTCACTGTCTATCAATGTACGTCAATGTCTATCAATTTACGTCACGCGTATCAATACATTAGATTACGATATAAAACTAGTGATATATCGAAAATTTAAAAGGCTTCTTATTTCAGTCCCAGACCGGCAGTAATGTGATGAAACACTATCTAAACTTGTTTTATACGGTATAAAATTGTGGTTTGCAAAACAAATCTACAGGAAATTGTTGTTTGTTGATAAAGTGTGTGTAAAAATAATAAGATGATGTTAAAACGATGCATTGCCACTATGTGACAAATACTTGACACATATTCGACATAGCTTTACATGTATCTAAATTTAGCACACAAAGACAGGGGTTACACTGCAAAGAGACAACTCGCGTGTAAAGGCAAGCAATTGTATACATTACCTGGTACAAATATTCACAATGAAGAGGTGTCTTGCTTACCAACCAGGTGTTTACCTCAAACGTCTGTTATCTCTAAGGTTGAAATATATTGCTTTGTGTTGTCTGGAAAAAATCGCGTATGTAAATTTACTGAAATGTTCTGCAACTTAAACACATGCTCACCATACTGAAAAAAAATGTCGTGCACACATCTTAACCTTTGTCTGAAAATCTTAGGTTAAATCACAGTTTTCTCACGGTGTCTTGTTTGTATCTAGAAAGCCTTTGTCATGATACGTATAATACCTTAACTATATTAATGTGTCTGGAGCAAAATTCAATTGCGAACTCAGCATGTGCGTACTGTCTACTTTTTACTAAAGTATATTCAGTATAACTCTCTGGTAGTTAAAGTTGTTACTAAGAATGATGACATTTGGTACTGATGGAAGCATTTTGGTAGAGTTATTTATAAAATAAAACAGATAGACTCTTCTGTATATATTCAAAATAAAACAATTGTGAATTTCGTAATAGCAATCTTTTGATAAAGGGTTACATATCACAAGAAAGTATAAAGTATAACTTATTGGTTTGATTATTGTTGGAGTTATGGGTTGTATTGCTATTGTATTTTTTGGCCAAAACATCTAAAAGTAAGATGTGTTATTTCTTTTCAGCGTTTTAATTTCTCTTAGCGTAGACAGATATCAACCCTTTCAGAAATGATTAGAGCTTTATGTATGAATCAACATTTCTGAAATAAATGTTTTTTTAAATACCAGTACAACCGTCATTACGTGACGTCTTGTTTGTAATTTGTTAAAGTTACTATGTAGTAAGCTCTATATATAACAGTTTAAGGGTTTTTTTTAATGCTTAAAACATTGTTCTGATATGCATATTAGATACTGTGATTATGGCGAATAAAATTTGTTTAAACCAAGTAGTGATCAGTTACAATAAACGTGACAACTTTGTTTCATCTGATATGATATATGTTTTGACGATATCAAAGAAGAGCGCTCTTGTTTTTCACAGATAAGGCATGTACCTGATCAGGGTTAACTAGAAACTCTCGGGACAAAAGATGAATTGATTTTGTATTCGTGATTTAATTTAAATTATTGGAGCTATATTTCCACGAGAAGCATTATTTCTGATTCAATATTACGTACTTATATCCTTATATCCTTATTTCATCAAGTCAAACGAAATATTTAAACGTCCCCAACTGTGTTTAGAAATGCAATTTCCCAAGTGTAGACAAAAGGATGTATGAAAATTAAAGATATCTGTTCGTACAACTAGTTATGTAAATCGCGTAAATATTATCACACTTTTTATTTTAAGAGTATAACAAAGTGATTCCCTTAATATGATATTTCAGGTACATGTAAGTAGTAGAATAAGTGGATACATGTGTATGTCTTGCTATCGTTCTGCTTTGCTTACTATGTTTAAAGAGGTAAATATAAAACAGTGAAACCTGTATATCAAACTTATGTTTTAGATATTATATAAATTGGCGAACTTGTATGTGCAAAGTATTTTTCTTTCTATTTGACTGTATGGATGTTTGTGGCAGATTTATTGGCGCATTCATCAGTAGCCAAACGGTCAATTTTAAGATTATGAACGGCTGATAAAACTTTTTGTTATGATCGGCTGTTAAATTTTAGAAAAACAAAGCCTTAAAGCATGGCTACCTGTCTTATATATACAATATACCCCGTTGCGATATAAGTCGTCCGTTTTGACAGCAATGTTATGGAATTCAAAGATGTGATTAAAAAAGGCTCTCATATTGATTAAATGTATTTTCATACATGTTTGCCTTATACGTGCAATCTCGAGTTTCATACTAGCTGTATTGTGTTCTGATTTTAGGGTGGCGTCTGAATCCATGATTTGCATTTATCGAAACTCACTGCGAAATGTGGTATAATTTAAATAGAAAAAAAATTCTATATGTCATTTGTATTTATTTGTTAAAAATGTGTTTCAGTTAGTGTTTGGCCACCCGGTGACAATCGTTGGATAATATGGAGGAATGCTTTGAGGAAATACGTGTGGGTTTTGCAGTTGCTAACAGTTACGACTTTGTGGAATAAGAAATGTCATGTCAAATCTTGTATTTCTAACAATTAAACTGCTGAATGACTTACACGACATCTATCTATAATTTAATGCTAATGCCTGTTAGATAGTTTAATGGAAATGTGCATTTAAAATACAATTTTATTAAGTATTATCATTACATTGCTATCACATATAAAGGAAGATAACTGTTTCAGCACTTCTTTGAGACCAAGAGTTAATAAATGTATATATTTATCACTTAACCATGTAGATATAGCCGTGCCGTATACATGTACATCGTATGGCACGGTCGTGCATATAATATGGAAATAAGGTAATCACAAAATATGTGTGCTACTACACCGAATGTAAACGAACGTAGAAAAATGTTATATTTTATTAGATATTACAGTTACGTGATATAATAGAATATCAAATTCGTGTGCTTGCATTATTGAATTTATATAACTCGTCGAATAAAACGATATGTTGCTCACAAGAGGCTCGCAACATATCTTTTTATTCAACTCGTTCAATAAATTTAATACTGCAAACACATTAAATACTCTCTCTCTCTCTCTCTCTCTCTCTCTCATGCATTTACCTTAGCTGTCAGCAAGATAACATTGGAATCTAAGATAAAATATACATGTAATAAAATTCTATTCAATAATAGAATCTACTTATTTGTTAAATGATTAGAAAGCTAGTAATGTATGTGAAATATGTTAATGGTCGATAACAAAGCCTAAGACTTGCATTTCATTGAACCTCTAGACCCTGCATGTTAGGTTTACGCAGTTCGAGCAGAAAGTTAACAAAGATCGATACAAATCAAGACATTAACTAATCAAAATAGCAAGTAAAAAGTCAAAATAATAAAAACAGCTGAAAAGGAGCAATTTAGAAGGAAAATTCCTAAGACAAATTGCAAATCAGAAATTACAAATTGTTTGTGTGGCCTGATATGGAAAAGCTTGTTACACTAAATGGTCTCATGTCTAACTAGATATTACTATTTTCACGCGTAACTTGGTTTCCGTTTAAATGTGCATACAAATTTGGTTAGAAGTTATTGTTAATTAAACGCGTCTCTCTTGATAAGAAATAAAGCAATATGACTTTGGAAAAATATCAAAGAAAAATGGCTTGTCGAGTTTTCTAGTTTGATTAACATTACATAGACAAATTATAACATTAAACATGCTGACCTTATCAGATATAAGCTTACAAAATACCACCATATAATTATAAAAAAGTAGCCATAAGTTGTATTTTAATTTAAGTCAAGCATGTTGAAGAATAACGAAAATCGATTAGAGCAAACATGTGATTTATTCATATTTTTATATGTTTGACAATATCTGGCCTTCCTGCTTCAGCTAGTGTAGGTTGGATACAAAATTATTAAACAAGGCACAATGTTGAGAGGATATTATTCCTAGAATGGCTAATTGTCCCTCACTTCTCTTTCATATAGTAGGAAATCTGCCAGTTGCTTTTTAGTATACCGGTACTAATAAGCAAGAGTAATGGAGAGTTTATATAAATAAAATGTTATTGAACGAGGTATACAACTGAACTCGCATAGCATACATGCCTTTTCCTCGTAAATATGTTCGTCCTCAGAAAAACAATATTATGTGATTAAACGCCAACGTTCGTCGTAATTTATTTCCCTTCAAATAATTGATAGGTGATCCTCACTCTCATACGGATGTTTTATTATTTTGGTGAAAGTCAAGCCATCTTCCTTGCGGTGATAGACATCTTTCTGTAATTTAGGAAGACGACTTGCGCAACGCAATGCGCTAGCAGTTCGGTCTGCATTATAATGATGATCGTTCCGTTTCATAAGAGCAAGGGAAAAGGCGATCGCGCTTAGAGTTGTTGAGTTGCAAAGAATGGAAATTATACTGAAAGGACTGACTTAAATACATTCAAGTTATCAAGTGTTGAATTTATAACTTATGTATGAGTTTATGAATACGGACGGGTAATTTCATCATTCATATTTAACAAAACAAGTCGGTAACATTTTCAACGCTTAATTTAATGCAGTCTCTGTACAAAATCTCTCCTGACATCCAAGCATTAGGCGTTTCCACAATAACTCGCACTGTTTATAGACTATATTTATCATGAAATGTTTGTAGTTTATTAGTGTTGGAAGCACATTGGTAGGGTGGATACGTGGAATAAAGAATAATGTCTTCAGGTTCATAAAATGTGTTTGTTTATCCTGGTATTTAAAATGACCCAAGCGTAAAATTCAAACGAACTGAGTGCTATCAAATTTGTTTCAAATACTTCCAAAATATTATAATTTTTAATTTAACTTGTTACTTTTACTAAAACAAGCAATCCAATGCATGTTTGTTCAAATTTTATAAATAAGGCGTTCAACCCTTTCTTCCGAAACAGCAAGATGTCTCCAAACTTGACAAATAGCACACGGGAAGTGTGTTTTGATGAATCAAGGTCAACATGCAAATAAACCAAATACACAGGTATCTACATGAATGCATGTAACGCCTTGTTCATTTAACATAAGTCTGTACCAAAAACCTAATTAATAAAATAGCAAATGCTGTATCAGTCCATTTACTTATGTGTATGCATTCTATTTTCCACCTTTTTGAAATAAATCTTTCTTTAAACTAAATGCCAGTGCTTTAAACAACGACGTGTTCGTTAAGACAGGCAGCTAGGTTCACCGATCTGTGTAGTGTACTTTTCAATGTTTTCACTATCTGTTCTTACCTTTCTTGTATCTTATTGTCTGCTTTATGATCTCAACTTCTGTGTTTTCTGATATGATTACATATGTTATCATATTTCGTCGGTAGTAAGAAGTTTAATGCACCCAAAAATAATTTTGAATGAATGCGCCTGATTATTTGTTTTGTTATCTTTTTATTCTATGGTGTTGTAGCTTTCGATACTAAGTATCTTTTATACCAAATTAATTAATCTCGTCCATAAACGTTATGTGATACTCGCTAAGTTTGACAACAGCACAATCCTGAACTTGTATAATGACATTTGTTAGACAATGTCAACTACTGTAAGATCCTCTATTTTTGGCATTGGCTTTCTCAACTGCAAGTAATATTCTGTTGTTTTTTAAATATAATATTATATTGGTAATATATCTATATCCACTAATATCTCGTTTATATACTGTATTTCTCATCCGTATAACCGCCTTTCTTTTCTAATCATATGCTATTTTAATCTGATAAATGTCCTTCTCATCTAAATAGACCTTAGTTGCTAAAGCTTTTGACTAGCTATCATATCCTTGAATAAAGCTTGAACACCCGCTGTATGCTATGAACCGTGTCGATGTGACTTGAAGTAAAATAAAGCTGGAATACCCGCTGTATGCCATAAACCGTGCGGATTTGACTTGAGGTAAATAAAAGTTGAACATCCGCTGTATGCAATGAACTGTGTCGATGTGACTTGAAGTCAAATAAAGCAGGAACACTCGCTGTATGTCATGAACTTTGTTGATGTGACTTGAGGTAAATAAAGCTGAAACACCCGCTGTATGCCATAAACTGTGCGGGTTTGACTTGAGGTAAATAAAACTTGAACATGCGCTGTATGCCACGAACTGTCTCGATGTGACTTGAAGTAAAATAAAGCAGGAACACTCGCTGTATGCCATAAAATGTGCGGGTTTGACTTCAGGTAAATAAAGCTGGAACACCCGCTGTATGACATGAACTGTGTCGATGTGACTTGAAGTCAAATAAAGCAGGAACACTCGCTGTATGCCATAAACTGTGCGGATTTGACTTGAATTAAATAAAGCTTGAACACCCGCTGTATGCCATGAACTGTGTCTATGTGACTTGAGGTAAATAAATCTGGAACACCCGCTGTATGCCATAAACTGTGCGGGTTTGACTTGAGGTAAATAAAGCTGGAACACCCGCTGTATGCCATGAACTGTGTCTATGTGACTTGTGGTAAAAGAAAAACTTGAACATCCGCTGTATGCCATGAACTGTGTCGATGTGATTTGAAGTTAAATAAAGCAGGAACACTCGCTGTATGCCATAAACTGTGTCGATGTGACTTGAGGTAAATAAAGCTGGAAATACCCGCTGTATGCTATTAACTGTGCGGGTTTGCTTGAGGTTAATAAAACTTGAACATCCGCTGTATGCCACGATCTGTGTCGATGTGACTTAAAGTAAAATAGAGCAGGAACACTCACTGTATGCCATAAATTGTGCGGGTTTGACTTGAGGTAAATAAAACTTGAATATCCGCTGTATGCCATGAACTGTGTCGATGTGACTTTAGGTAAATTAAGCTGGAACACCCGCTGTATGCCATAAACTGTGCGGGTTTGACTTGAGGTAAATAAAACTTGAACATCCGGTGTATGCCAT
>JAULCC010580800.1:0-10495 GCA_032358795.1 Nuttallia obscurata
CCCCCCCCCCCCCCCCCCCCCCCCCCCCCCCTCAAATTTCATTTGTGGGGGTATAATTATCACAAGTTTGACACATTTACCATTTTGTTTGTGTACGCATTATTACAAGTTCAACCTAACAATAAGACTGATTTGAAATTTCACAGTAATAAAGATTTCCTTGCATTTCACTAAATCAACGATTCAAATAGTCACGCACACACTGATAAGACAACCCTAGTATTTCGATATCAGCATCTAGATATGGTATTCATACTTTTGAGTTCCTTATCCTTCTTACAATATACGAGTACTGTTGGATAAAATAAAAGCGTTGATGCTGTGGCTTTCAATATCCTTAAATTTCCATACTTTACAAATTTCTTCATTATTTTTAATTTCACTGTTCCTATAATCGTGACCTTATGATGGAGAGTTATTACGATTAATTAATGTCTTAATAATTGTTTTATCTTGATATTTCAATGATTTAAAATATTTAATGGAATAATTACCTGAAAGAAAACACTTTTAAGCAGTACTAGTAACACTTTTAAGCAGTACTAGTAACACTTTTAAGCAGTACTAGTAACACTTTTAGGCAGTACTAGTAACACTTTTAAGCAGTACTAGTAACCTTTTACCTTAAGTTTTCGTAGATGATATCTTTCTTAAATAATCGCTTTACAGTAATTTCAATACCTGATTTAGTATAGCGTTTAGTATTTCTGAGTTAACAAAGTTACCAGCATGATAACAAAGCCAAATTTATAACTAAAGAAAAAGTTTGTTTTGTAATCTCGTGCTAAATGCTAAATTACATAAATATTGTCACTGTGCTCTGACTAACGAAAGCTACACGTAGGTTAAACAATAATGTGTGTTTTAATTTGTTTACTGATTTATGCAGTTTCACATGTTAACATGTACTATTTCAAAGTCGTCTATAAAAAATGTACACCTTACAGAAGAATCAACTATATGACAGTGGTTCGTTATCTCAAGTTTTAAATATTTCCCCAGTATCTGATGAGCTATGACTAATAGGTTGAACATCACTTTACAATAGCGTTAGCAGATAAAATGATATACATGTACTGTCAACAGGTAGACTCTGGAAGGGTAGAAGGGTAAAATTTCCAATCCGCGTATTGATAATTCTTATACTGTTGTTAGACATTTCTTTGTTCGAAAACCGTCTTTTCATTTTCTAAATGTCAAGAAAACCGTACCTTGTAGCTAAAGGACCTAATTTGCCGTTTTTAAACACATTTTAGAAAACCGCTATTCCTCGTAGTAACGCGTAAATCTATAAATATGAAGCAATTTGATTTTTTCTGTTAGTTTTGTTTAATAAACTGAAGTGTTGCTATTTCAATTAATCTTATTGAAATTCATTTGATAGTTTACTATAAAATGACAAGTACAATGTGCTTCGTGCCAAATACTATTACATATTACGCTTGTTTCACTCCGAAAAGGAACATTCGGCTAAAATTTGTTTGATAGCTCTGTCGAGTAACCATGGCCGTGCTCGATTCTCTGTACCGCAATAAACGTAAAAAAAGGTGACCGAATAGAAATGCACAGTGTTCGGAACCTGTTCTGAATATGTATATTGGAAAAAAGTGAATATTGGGGTATGGGTCTAGTCCACAAACACCGCTAGTCCACAAACAACACTAGCAAAGCAATTTAACTATAGATTAAACCGGTCGCCTTATTCTTAACCACGCACACTATATTCCCTTTCACATAAACATTTCAGACCAATCCAGGCACGAATACAATTTGTCCTAGCTCCAGTTAAATACACATTGGATGAGAAATGTGGTAGAGGAAGGCCAGAGTGGACATCTGTACATCATTTCAGGCCACAAGCCAGCCGGAAGGCTTCCTCGTTTGAAAAAAATCGGAAGTGCCATGAGAGATAGCAAGTCAATGACCATAAACATTCGGTCAAGCAGGTCCCGTTATAACTAGTATAATTCAACTGGTCATATTTCGGTGTAAAAAAATTTTTTATGCGCATTTTATTTTTGCGCATGCAAGGTATCTTGCAACACTGGGAGATGACCAGGCATAGAAGTTATACAGACAAACAAAGCTGCCTAAGCGTACATATAACCGTTAGTTGGGTTTATAGAATTATGACAAAAGGGATGAAAAAAAGCACCCTTGAGGCTCAGTTGGTTAAAGCTCCGTGCCAATGTTCCAGCGGCTGTGGGTTCAAACCCCACAACGGGTACGTGTTTTCCCCAGACCTTGATTGGCCTTAAAGGTTTATTTGGAAAGGAGTGGAGTGTTTGTGATAAAGCACCAGTTGCCCGGTTTAATCATTTGTTAAAACGCTGTGCTAATGTTCCGGCGGTTGTGGACTCGATCCCTAAACCCGGCACATTCTTTACTTCCAGATTTTCTTTAATGCAAAAACACTTACGAATGTGTTGACACGAAAGACTTATTCTCTTGCTCATAATTCAGTGCCTTCCTATCTCAATACACCACTATTCACTATTTTCAATATGCACAGTAAGAACAGGTTCTTACACTGTGCATTTCTATTCGGTCACTGATCCATAGGTTCCAACTGTACGGAACGGTGAATCGAGCACGGCAATCGTGACTAAACAGAGCTAGAACATAAATTCTAGCCTAAAGCTCCTAAGGGGAATGAAACAAGCTTAATGAAACAATCAGAATGAAACAAGCGGAAAGCGTAATATTATTTAGAACGAAGCACATAGCATTTGTCAGTTTGGCTATAGTTAAATATCACATGTAAATCGCTCATATCAATTGAAATAGAAACAATTCAGCTTAGAAAAACAAAATTAACAGGAAGATAAAATAACTTCAACTATATAGATTTACGTTTGCAATTACGAGGAATAGCGAACGTCTTTAGAAATGACAAAATTAGATGTTACAACAAATAATTTAGCAGAAAGACATAGTTTTCCTGACATAGAAAATGAAAAGACAGCTTTCTCACAAAGAAATGACCAACAATAGTATTAGAAAAATCAATACGCGGATTGGAATGTTGACCCTTCTGCCCTTCCATTGTGCTTATGCCATATTTTTGGTCGCTCTCTCAGAAGGCAAAACATAGAGGGTTACAAGTTCTAGGCAAGACGTCTTTTTTTTCTATAATTTCAATAGTTGCATAATATTGTGACATCAAGAAAAACACATACAGGTATAACACAAATATGAGGAATTTATGTGAAATGTTGTACCTATATCATGTCTTCCTTTTGGGTAATGCTCCAAATTGCCATATTTAATACTTGTTTTTAAGCCAGATTTATTGTGTTTGGGAAAAGGTTGTAACTTTCCAATATGATTTCTCTAAAGGCAAGATTAATCCTTTATTGGGTTATAAGCCAATTTTCTAATTAACTAATTTATGCTCAAAATTATATACTCAATTTTACAAATGTGTACTATAAAAGCGTGCTCCATAATTCTCAAAAGATAGGAAGAGACGTGAACGGATTCGCTTGTACAAAACTATAGATGTTTACTTTTTATGAAAAACTTTTATTCAATTACCTTTATATCTAACGTTTGTTAAAATATTACCTTTGACAATTACACCTGAACTACGTGAACGTCTAGAACACAAATTTTTTACAAACAAACAATGAAGAATTGAAATATAACTTACAAGAACATTGTGTTCGAAGTGATGGGAAAACCGCCTGAAAATTAAAATGATTAAAATGAGAGACACTGGTCGGTTGATGATAATACACTTGGAAAATCCTTATGCTACCAGAAAGCATATAAAAACGGGTGTTCGAATGCTCTTTTTTATGCACCAGTTTGTTTCGAACTTTTCATAAAAAGACACAGGGATATTTAAATACAGGATTGGCATCCCAAAATAAACATGTTTTAAAAGCTTGCTTAATAAAGAATATTAAAGAACAACTTTTCTATTACTTAAAGATTAACTTTATCCACATTATCATACATAAGGTTTACTTAACAACTGTTCTTTGAGTGGGTGTTTGTGTGTTGTTGTTTTTTTTGTTGAATATATTATTTGTATAGTGGTGGTGGGTTAGTGTCTAGATCTGTCCGCTGGTCTTCCAGCATCGTTTGAAGATTAACTCGATTATAGTTATGATCAGGTTATATACATACACTATGACATGACAATTCGGTTTATATAGGACAATAACTACAAATTATAAAAGCATATAATCTTACTTCCACATTCATTATAATACCGTTTTCACGGCACAAACTATTGTAGAATTTTCTATGTTCTGCATTGGGTCACCTTTAAGCCGCAATCAATTGCTAGGCTGTCGTAAGTGCATGAACACTTATTGTCAGTAAACTTAATATATTTCACCGAGAAAAGGGGAATGTTGCATACCTCAGTCAACTCATAAAACGAGTATAAAACATATGCTCAAGAAAAAAGGCACTTAAAGTGAATTCCAGTGTTAAAATAAAAGTAGAACTTCTATAAATAAATCAATCCGAGTGCTTGCTTTCGCAAGTACATATCTGGCCATTCAAGTATTGACGAAATGCAACTAACTGACGATACAAGAGCAAATCGTTCGTAATCGAACTTGACCTCTAAAAGATCAACCACAACGCGACCATATAAAATGTAAACACGTGCAGTATATGATTTGTAGAAGGCACGATTTTCAATGGTACAGTTGTTCATTAAACAACTACAAATGAAATAGCGACAATCAAAGCCGCTACTAAAATAAGGGACTGTCTAACGTGTGATGAAAAAGACTTAAATGAAATAACGGCAGTGAGTGTGTTAAATTTGTCGTATTCAGCTCAACTGACAAAAAAAAAGGATTATGCGTAGGTGCGTTGTCTGTTAACTATGCCATAATCCATTCACACCTATGTATATCTCACTGGGTTTCGAAGATAGAATAATGAGTAAAATATTGTTTAAACCATAATCATGTTATTTTCGAAAAACAGTCAGATCCTCCCATGTAAAGAATTGTCGATGCAGGTATATTAGAGCGTGTGAACACAGTTAAGTCTCTAAATCTTATTTTATTTTCACCAAACTTAGAAAACACTTAAATATTGATGAAAGCCCAGCTTCATTTGAAAACCAGCCAGATGCAAATATGCTTTTTTTGATTATTGCTGTATAAACTTGGAAGCTAATCAATATTTGAGCTTTTGAACACAATAACAACTTTTTCTATGATCCAATGTTTTTACCAAACTTGTATGACAGTAATATATTTATATGGGCACGGTTCCTTTTAAAAAGCCAACCATATCGGTTCATGCTTCAATGGACTATGACCATTTTAAAGAAGAAATTGCTTTTGCTGAGCTTTTGAACACATTAACGCATTGTTTTATAATGTGATGTTTACCTTCTCATCGGCTTGTTTACAAGTCATAACCGCCCATGACTAAATTCACTTTGCGCCTTGATATTGTCAAAGTGATCATAATTCCTTGTCTATGTGATAGGATTAATACAAATGTTTTATTTAAATCAATTTGCTTAGAAATGTCTTTTAGGAACTTAAAGCAGAAAGTTACCAAATAAGGCAAGCATGTAAAGCAGAGACCCTCAGGAACTAGTGTTTTGTAAAATAGTTTCGTATCTATTTCCGTTATATCGGAATGTCCAGCGTTGGAATTAAAGTATTGTTTTCTATCAAAGAAATAAAATTCAGAAATTGTTTGTATACATCTCGCCAATGTCTTAAATACCCGAAATCTCCATTGTTTATGCAATAAATCATTACAATACAAGCAGACTTAAAGAGATGAAATGCGTTTCCTTGCTCTTTGGTTGTTTGATTTACTAGCTATATTCTATAATGTATAATTGCGCTCATCAATAAAATGGCAAGTAATGTTAAAACGTTTGAGTTTTTTCCAACATTGTACATATATCTGATACTAGATATTGGAAAGTTGTTTATTATATTAAAAGTATACCCTTTCCAAAAACGAACGTATGAAACATTATTCGTATTTTCTAGTTTCGTTTTTAGGTATAAAATTTTATTTCCAAAGCTTCGATGTACTTTCAATGTATGTGAAAAAAAAGTAAGATATAGATTAAGCTTGCTTTTAATATTGTATATGGCAATGTTTCTTTCAAATTAGCAAGTACGGAAGATATGGTCGCATCCTATACACAACACTTACATAAAGTGACTTTGATTGCTGATATATCTTCGGTATTGACACAAATTGTGACAAGGCAAGCGCTTTCCCGGTAAACACATAACGTTGTTACAACGTTGTACAAAGGTTTTCCTTTCGTAAAACGTTGTCATAACGTTAAGTATATATTTTAGAATTTCTATTATGATATTTTCTGATATTCAAAATAGTTCATACTTTACAAAAAGCATATTATAAAACGTGAATTATGGCATCAAAAATGGTAAACGTTCGGTTATCAAAATACCGTGATGACACCGTTTTATTAACGTTATAACTAACACTGTAGAGAACTGTGGTTCTTAAATAACATTCCCAGTATGTAGAAATAATACACGTGGGGGCTGAACCCCAGCCGGTCACTTTATCCTAACATCGATCGACACACCAGTCGTAATGCAACCCTAAATCTTGAGCGTCAAGGAAGGAAGCTATTACTACCATTTTTTAAAGTCTTTTGATATGACCAGGCCGGGGATCGACCCCGCGGCCTCCTGAACCGAAAGCAGACGCTCTACCACTTGAACTTTTTTGAGCGGCCAACACGTACCCAAGTCAACTCATACCTTAGTCAACTTGGACATTCTAAATGAAATCTTTTTTAGAATTGCATCTTACATGCTCTCACATATATTTCGTTTGTTTTCAGACAAAACCCGAGGCTATACCACAGGCTTGACGGTTTTCACCTTAGAGCTGGAATGTACTGGAATATAATGACAGCAGACCTTGAAAGATTAGCATGAATGATTTGAACAACATTTTGTGAATGGAAAAACTGATGAACCTATATTTAAGTTGTTTTTAAAATAGTGTATTTTGTCTAATAAATGTAAGAAGGTTATATAAGGTTTAGACAGCCTGCATTATAACATTGTATGAAGGCTGTGTATTGGTTGCCAAAATAACGTTGTCACAACGTTGGGAAACCCACACATTTAACGTTGACACAAGGTTAAAGGCATAACTTTAAGACAACGTTAATAGTAAGGTTGTAAAATGTACAATGTTGTAAAAACGGTTCTATCACATTAATTGGCTTCTGGGAGTGACATAAAGCAATGACACAAATATCATATGTACCTAGTTACATAATATAACTTAAAACCGGTTGATAATCGCGCTCAATTGAATAACAAGGTACCATCTGCTGACGTTTCAGATGACGTCATTTTGTAAAGGTGTTGTTATGACGTCGCTTTCTAAATCCCGCTTTACGGCAAAATATTTACTTGGGACGTTTTGTCTAGTGTGTATAGTTACATGTATGCAATTTTCTTAAAATTCTCTTTATTAGATAAATAGAATCTTACATGAGTATTTATTCAATATCATTTTTATCAAAACTCGTTAACTAAAATATGACACTCGCCAAGGCTCGTGTCAATGATTTTTAGTCAACTCGTTTCATAAAAATGATTTTGAATAAACACTCATGTAAGGTCCTCTTTTCAACGTTATGTGTTTGCTTGATTAATTTATTTTTAAAACATTTTGCGACCGTGTGTTTTTGCACTGAATGACGTACATATATAAAGAAAGTAAACAACGTGTGATTTAATTTATTCTTCGTCGCTATCGTTACTACATTTTAAAAATGGTTTCGAAAATATCACGTATTGTAAACTCTGTCATTAGATAAACTTAATTTGCTAGAGATCATACAAAGTCTTGCACAGAGATCCAGGTAAAGATGGAACTTTTAATAAAAACACAACAAAAACATTTAAACAAAATGTATAAAAACGTCAACAAAAGTGGGTATCAAAATGGTAACTAATGGAGCTTAGATAAATAATAAATTGAAGGAACATTATTCTAGTTCATATCCTGATCTACAGGACACTTTATACGCCAGCTAGAACAAAACATGAACACTATTTTATGATTACATGATAGCAAATATGATATAATACATTTAAGACAGATACATTTATAATAAATTAACAGATGGTTGTTTTGTGATACTAAAAGAAGGTAATGCATGAACGTTTATTTATTATCTTTTTAATAAACGAGTTAACTAAAGTTGAGCGTTTTTAACTAACGAGCTTGCTGAAAATGATAATAAATAAAAACTCCTGTTATATTCTACTTTTTGCTTTATTTATTATCACATTAAAAAGGAAAATGTGTCAAAAAAGCTACACAAACCTCTCAATATTTACATCCGTCTTCTATACGGTTGCTTATATATACGTCATATGATGACTTTATTGCCGAAAGTGACGTCATTATCATAATGGTTTCCAGTTAAATAAGACACTGTAAAGAACTTCATAGTGCCAGGCCGGGTAGTTTTATGTGATTAAATAAATTATGTGAAGTTCAATGATGGCGGTTATGTCTTGATTATTTTATAGATTTATTTCACCATAAAATGTACAATTTACATAGCAATTAAGTTTATAGATTTATTTCACCATAAAATGTACAATTCACATAGCAATTTAGTTTATAGATTTATTTCACCATAAAATGTACAATTTACATAGCAATTTAGACAATACGATCAACAAAACATGTATGCATTAATTTGGTCATGTCAAATCAACATTTAATCATAAAGATAACATATAAAACTCTTATTTCCAGTGTGCTTCTTAGTATATAGTAGTGTATGACATAAGAATACACTATAAAAATGACACAGTATGTAGTTAAAAAGAAAGATTTATATATGAATATATTTTTAAGAATGAAATAGTCAAAAATTAAATTGAATACTTGATACATAAGAAAAGGATTACATGAATGCATAGTTTTATATGTAATTGCTATAGCTCTAAATTCAACCGAAGTATATGAGATCATAAAATAGCAAACAAGTTTGTATCTACTAATTAAATCATTTGACAGGCAAAGGCTTACATGTATATGAACAATTTCAAGTCCCTTTCACGAGAGGAAACAGTACTTAGTGTCTAATGAGAAAGACCCACAACTACCTTAGAATTAGTGCAACTATATCAACTACGCCATTGCTCCCTAATCTTAAGTCATCATCATTTTAACTAAGATAACACACGATATCTTTACCAAGTAACACGCACTTTAAATAACAATGTTATCTGGGATGTATATATATTTCCTTTGAAGAAAACATAAACATCCTTTTGTGTGTTTTTAAATTAAAAAGCTAATAACAAAATCATTTACAGATTTCTAATAAAGGTTCAATGTTTTATTCTAAAATCTTTAGAACTTTAATTTAAATGCTTAGGGGATAGTGTGTTCATAATGTTTCCATATTTCGATTGCATAATAAACAAACCAAAAGACATTCAGCAAGAAAATCTTAAAATACTTCATTTACCTTAATATTCGTTCTGCAAGATGAATAATGATGTTTTCTGATTCGTCTAAAATAAAGGAGTTTCGATAAGAGTGATATTGAATCATCTATAAAATTTTCAACGATATGTTCATCCAATCAGTATTGTGTTTTGTTTGTTTGATTTACGTCACTTTCTGTCAGCTAGGGCTAATGGACGTTCAAGAGAGAGGGAGGCGGATAAACAGAACTCTTCTTTAACGTGCCCAGTGTATAGCACTGATACACGTGGGGCTGAACCCTGGCCGGTCACTTTATCCTGGCACCGACAAACCAGTCGTGATGCTAAACCTTAATCCTAAGCGTCATGGAAGGAAACCGTTACTACAATCTAATCAGTTTAAAAGTATATTTAATTCAATATCAAAATAGGCAAAAGATATATCGCTTTGCTAGAATAAAAACTGGGTATCGAAACTAAATATAGAAGCTGATTGTTGTTTTGCATTTACTGAACATCAGTCTCTTTTGAGAAGCAAATATAATCCATATTACACTGGACTATTAATGTAAATATTAGTGTAACAATGGTCTTGTGTACATTGCTGAATACTGGGGAATATTTACTTAAGGTGATATACAAATACACTAACAGTGGCCATTAAAACGAAATAAACATGTTTTGTATTGAGTGCTCGGTGGGTTTGAATGTAATTACATGCATACATAGGTAATAATATGTGAAATTTGTCATGTAACTGTAATTTTTGTTACAGGTAATGATATGTGAAACATGTCATATTATTTTTATATTTGTTATAGGAAATGATATGTGAAACATGCCATGTTACTGTTATATTTGTTATAGGTAATGATATGTGAAATATGTCATGTTGCTGTTATATTTGTTATAGGTAATGATATGTGAAACATATCATGTTGCTGTTATATTTGTTATAGGTAATGATTTATGAAACGTGTCATATTATTGTTATATTTGTTATAGGTAATGATATATGAAATATGTCATGTTGCTGTTATATTTGT
>JAULCC010580911.1:0-10495 GCA_032358795.1 Nuttallia obscurata
TTCACCACATATGAGCAGAATAATAACCTTTGCTTTTGTGACAAAGGCTGCAAGTTGGGGCATCTGTGTCCTATGGACACATTTTTAGTTATAACTTCCTTTACATCGTGTTATTGAGGACAGTTAAAGATGGAATATTCCCCAAAAGGGCAGCATAGAGTAAGAGGATTCCTCTATTCTTTTTTTTCTAGAAGGTTTTACCAGACACAGAAACTTGTTATAGCCTGGTATATTCGCAATACTTAAACTGTTTTGTTTTATGAGATTTTGTATGTTGTTCATTAAAGCAGATGATGTAGTTTTCTTGCCGATAGGAAAAGTATGTCAATCTTGTCTATATACCATGGTTTGTAAGTAAACTATATTTGAGGAAGTATAAATACTGCGGAAATACCCGATCTGCAAAAATATACCAGATACTGGTATATTTAGCAATTGGTGATCAGGATGCCCAATTTAATTTCGGAAATATCTTTAAATGCTATGATATATTTAACATAACAAAGAAAAATGCGAGAGTACAAACATTTCAACAATAAAATCATATAGAATTACAAATGAAACATACATACTATTCTTCAGCTAGCCTTACTGTTACATACAAATCTTCGTCACCTACGTGGGATTCTTACTTGCTTATCGTGTTTCACACCATGACACAATCACAAACAGGTTCAAGTGCATAGAAGACAATGTGTTTCCGAAACATACAGTTCTTACAAATCATTCATGACGCTATCAACCTAAAATTTATTGTGTTGTAAAAGTCTTGTCATATTACCGTGACGGCTAAGGTGCGTAGTGGTGGACATGGCGATAGATAGGAATGTTCAGAAGTGACGTCACGGACTCTAATAATCAGGGGAGATAAGCAAGTACTGTTTCGTAAATGGGGAGGGTTACGGAATGTCTTTAAATGCGAATAAATTTATAAATAAACAAAACCTAGTGAATATTTTAGGGGCTATGATTAATTTCTAAGGAAATCAAGCAAGAAATGACAAAAACCAAACCGTTATAATTGATCTTTAAGAACTTTTATATGTATGTTATAATAAAGATCTGGGTATAGTTATGCATAGTTATGCAAATGGAGTTATGAGAACTTTCATATATATGTAATAATATAAATTATGATGTAGGTCTGTATCATGGACTCATTTTCAAATCTTTTAATTTGTTTGTTTATTTGGAATTTACCATCGCTTTAACAGCATATCCTGATGTATAGCTCATTACAGGTGGAGGAAGACCCTGAGGCACTATTTCAGACATACCAACCACCGACCTACCACAAGCCAGATGGAAGGCTTCCTCACTTGAATAATTATACAAAGTGCCCAGACTGGAATTTGGAACAGCAGTGAGGGGCTGAGAGATTGCAAGTCAATGACTATAACCACTCGGCCACAGAGACCCCCATTTTCAAAGATAAAATCAGAAACCAGAGATGCAATTTTCCCTATTCTTAATGAACTTGAGCTTTAAGTGTGTATGATTTTAAAATAACTTAAGAACATTTAATTTATGAGAATATAAAAGACATGTATGAAGCTTCACCATGTGTGCATTCAATAGGTGAATCTTCAGTGCAAGTTCTTCCAAGCAACAGGGGAATATTTTGGAAAAATCTGATAATCAGCAAGTACTTATATCTGATGTCCTGTTTTATAGTCCAACTGCTCAAACTTTATTAATGACTAAAATACAATTGCTAAAACGTCACCAAAGACACCAAATTCAGATTTACTGGTGTAAAAGTATTGGACAATATTTAACATTTAAGTAAAAATGTGTAGTATTCACCTTCTGAGGCAGTCTTGTGAATGTTTTATAAGAGGGTTAAAATTAAACTCTTGCATATCCAATAATGAGTAGAAAAGAATTTGTTGCCATTACTACCTGGCAAGGCATACTGTTTTTCAGAATGATATGGTTAAGGAAGGACTGGCATGGATAGATGACCAAGCTAAAACAGAAACACAGTACTGGTTCCCTAGTTTATTCAGTGCAACATCAGGGACCTGATCCACATACAGCAGAAAGAGGTCTTATATCACACAAGTTTACACTGTTACACAAGTTGTATCACCAATGACATTTTTCATAAAGTTGAATAACTGATTTTTACTGGAAAAAATCATAATGATATAAACATAATGAGATCCAAAGGGTTTTGGACTAGCCTGTACTTTTTTTCTGTAGTTTTAGGTCTGAACAGTTCTCATATCATATGAAATTATGAACAGTATGCTAGTTTTGAAAATTTATTAAGTTTATGTTGGTATTGAATATGTATGAATAGTATGTTGGTATTAAAACGTATGAATTGTAGATTGGTACTGTATATGTTATGTATGAACTGCATTTTGATATTGAAATTGTAACAGCTGTAAGTTGGTTTAGTGAATATATGAAATGTAAATTTTTTATTAAGTTTTTTTTTCTAAATGTAAAGAGGAACTGATAACTAATGGTATATGTCATGTTTCCTATGTCTAAACTGTGATATGATCCTTTTATAAAGAAACGTTGTCTTTGGATTTGTGTAATCTATTTTATTTTCTATCTAATCTTAATGAATTGAGAGAACTAGAAGGGAGCTAGACTTTCCACACTGAATGAGTGGCTAACCAATGTAAATGTTTTCTCAGATGTGTTATAACATTTGCCACCCTAGGCTTTGAGTGTATTTGAATGTCTGTTGTCAGGTGTGAGTTTTCGTTTTGATTGTTTATTTAATTTATGTCACTTTTTCCGGCTTGGGCTAATGAACGTCCCAGAGAGAGGGAAGCGGAAACAGTTAACTAAATCTCTCTGATTCTTTTATGTGCCCAGTGTTTAGCACTGATAAATCTGGGGTTGAACCCTGGCAGGTCACTTTATCCTGACATCAGCCAGTTGTAATGCTTACCCTAAATCCAGAGGGGATCCTCTATCACTTGAGCTAACGGGGATGGGGGGTGGGGGGGTCCGAGAAGTGAGCTTTACTATAAGTCAACAGATTTAAAAAAAATTGACTTTCATAGCTCAAAACTCACAGAAATCCATCAACTTTAATGTTTATTTCCTTCAAACAAAATGTATGTAAAACAAACAATCTCATTGTTGCAGATATTTCTATTTGATCTGAAAGACACAAATTTCCAACCTGCCATATTATAGACAAAAGTCTCTGTCCAAAAAAAAGGTAAAATGAAGTATTATTTTAAAGTGTACAACAGTGGGGAAGTGTAATGTGCACCAAGCATAAACTAGATAGTGTTTTTTGACATAACTTGTAATGTTTGAATGATAAGGCCACAGACTGATGTTTGATAATACATGCTATTCAAATTAGGCACCATGATCACAATAAAGCATTCTATGTGTTACGTTAACTAAATTTTTACTAGACAAACCCAAACCAAAACAAATTCAGTTTTGAACCTACCTATACCAAGATATGGGTCTCTAATGTGTACAAGCCTCAACCTTTTTTCTTCAGCATGCAGGATATCCTTTATTTTATTTTGGTGTTATTGACTCTGTCAGTATTGAAATTATCAAATTAATCCTTGACTGCAAGATATTTCTCTGAGGCTGACAATAGATTGTATAAGACTCAAATAAGAAATTTTGGATTCTAAAACAACTCAGTCACACTTTGACTATTTGAGAAGCAAGCCTTTCAAGAAGCAAATGATTTGGCATCCTAAATCATACCCAAGAGATGATCAGCATGAACTTGGCAAAGATTTTATACCTAAAAAACATTTTCAGCAAGTCTGATGAAGGTCAGATGAGAATGTTCAAGTAAGAGAGTGGACAAAGCTAAAATGGCAAATTTTCACCAATTCATGGGCCATAATCATGAAGTGCCTGAAGCAATTTGGCTGGTTATCAAACTTGGCCAAGAATTTATACCAACAAACATTTCAGAAAGTTTGGTGAAATTCTGATTAAGACTTATCAAGTGAGACCGTCAAAGCTAAAATAGCCGATTTCCACATATTCCAGGGTCCATTATCCTGAAGTGCCTTGAGCTATTTGGCTGGTTATCAAACTTGACGGAGATATTTTACCAACAAAACTTTTCAGCAAGTTTGGTGAAGATCAGATGATAAGTGTTAAAATTGAAGAGCTGACTCAGCTAAAATGGCCAAATTTGACTTATTCAAGGACCATAATTCTTGAATGTTCGAAGTGATTTGGCTGATGTAGAACTTTGCCAAGAATTTATACAAACAAACATTTTCAGCAAGTTTGGTGAAATTCTGATAAAAACTTTCAAATGAAACAAAGCTAAAATAGCTGATTTCCACATATTCAAGGGCCCATAATCCTGAAGTGCCTTAGGCGATTTGGCTGGTTATCAAACTTGACTGAGATATTTTTTTTCAACAAACATTAAACAAATTTGGTGAAATTCTTGAATGTACGATGTGATTTGGCTGGTTGTAGAACTTGACAGAAATATTTTACCAACAAACATTCAACAAAGAGAAATATTCAAATTAGAGAGCGGACAACATTGTAGAGCTGACTGCCCTCAGTGTTCCCATAATATGTGACATTTTTAGACGGGAATATAAAAACTTTTTGGTCTACTACAAAATTATAGATTGATTATGATGTAGTTGGTGCTCATAGTAACATATGCCTTATAGGGATGATTACTGCAATAAATTACAATGAGGAAAGCCCCTTCTAGAAGTATATTGGAGTTAACTCTTTAGATTATTACAGAAACGGTTTCGTGTATATGAATATTTTGGGTAATTCAAATGTTAAAATTATCAAACGGTATAATCTGTGTACACGATATATGTGCTTTGTGAGGTTCTATTGATATGTGAGTACAAAAACTGAAATTATAATAAATAACTAAATATCACAGACAAAAATCAAGTAACACATTGGACCAAGTTTAACACAAAAAGTGAATAACACAGCCGACCAAGATTAACACAAAAAGTGAATAACACAGCCGACCAAGTTTAACTCAAAAAGTGAATAACACAGCCTTGACCAAGTTTAACACAAAAAGTGAATAACACAGCCTTGACCAAGTTTAACACAAAAAGTGAATAACTCAGCCTTGACCAAGTTTAACACAACTAGAATTATCACTGAAGGTGATTAATACCACCACCCCCTTCTTTGACACAGGATGTATACACATCTTTCTGCACTGCAATTCCTCTCATCAAGGTCTACCTACATATGAAGTTTTATCATGCTAGCAAAAATAGTATTGGAGTTATGCTCAGTACAAAATTAAAATATCAAAAATCACAAAGGGCAATAACTCCTTTCAAAGAGCAAGCAGGGTTATGGTTCTTATGCACTCTAATTCCTCTCATCAAGGTCTATCTACATATGAAGTTTCATCAACCTAGCTACATTAGTAAAAGACTTGTGTTCAGGACAAAATCTAACAAAGAAAAAGTAAAAAAGGGAAATAACTTATTTCAATATACATGTAGGATTATGGTTCTGATGCACTACACTTCCTCTCATCTAGGTCTATCTACATATGAGGTTTCATTGAACTAGCAGCATTGGAGTTATGCTCCTGACAAAATCAAAAGACTATAAATAACAAAGGGCAACCACTCCTTTTAAATAGCAAGCAGAGTTATGGTTCTTGTGCACTGCACTTCCTCTCATCTAGGTCTATCAGCATATGAAGTTTCATCAACTTAGCTACAGTAGCATTGGAGTTATGCTCCGGACAAAATCAAAAGACCAAAAATAACAAAGGGCAATAACTCCTTTTTAAGAACAAGCAGAGTTATGGTTTTTGTCCACTGCTCTTCCTCTAATCAAGGTCTATCTACATATGAAGTTTCATCAACAAAGCTACATTAGTTTTTGAGTTATGCTCCGGACAAAATCAAAAGACCAAAAATAACCAAGGACAGTAACTCCTTTTAAATTGCAAGCAGAGTTATGGTTCTTGTGCACTGCACTTCCTCTCATCAAGATCTGTCTATTTATGAAGTTTCATCAATCTAGCTACAGTAGCTTAGGAGTTGTTATGCTCCGGACAAAGTTTTGTAGACTGACCGACTGACAGGGTGACTCATATATATACCTCCTTCAAATTTCATTTGTGGGGGTATAAAAAGTGAATAACACAGCCTTGACCAAGTTGAACAGACTCAATATTTTATCAACTGACTACATGTTTCTGACATACTGAATTGATATTGTTCGAATTTTATCTGTAACAATCACTATGTAAACATGTCTGTAAACAACGATATTTTTTTTAAATTGGAAAAAATGTCCTGAAAACATCAAACTGGTCCAAAGTAACAGGTGTGGTCTTCATTTTATCTTTTCTCAGTTGTCCTTTTACCAACAGCCATTCTTCCAGTGGGAAGTGCCCTTTTGGCCCTTGCCTGTTCTCTCTCCTGCTTTAGCTAAAATGATAGTAGAGTGAAATAAAAGTTTGAACCATTTGATGCATTTAACTAGTTATGGTTAAAAGTTTATCCTTTGTGATATAATATGATTATGAAATGATTTCAATAATAAATTGACACAAGTAAGCATGGTATTGGTCATCTGAACAGTCGAAAATACTTTTCATACGCTAAACACTGTTGAACTCAAAAGACAAGGAGACCATGATGGTCCTCTAATTGCACACCCAGATTGTCCACATAGAAATAGAAAAACAGAAAAAAGGGTCCTAATTTGAACAATCATAAAAAATGGACTATATAATTGATGTTACACAGATAACATCTAAACTCAAGTAGTCTTTATAAAATAAAATGTGCAAGGGTTGCCAACTAAACAAACTTGGAAGCAGACCTGCATATAATGTTAACCAAAATATTTCTAAGCTCTAGCTTGTATAGTTTCAGAGCAGAACATTTTTTGCCTAATTGAGGTGAGCTTGTTGTAGCAGTCACTTTTTTTTGTTCTGCGTCTGTGGGTCCGAATTTTGGCATGTGTTAGCCTTGTTGAGATGGTGTGTCATCCACAAGAATCATTTTGATTCTTGACACCTCAAAAGGTGTGGTCAAATGGGTCAAATTTGGTCAAAGTTATTTTCACCATGAATAGACGGATTTTAAGGTCAAGATTATGTTTGTCCGGGCTGTAACTTCACCATGGAAAAAGAAAAAACTTGGCAAAAATGTTTGATGAGCCGAAGTGTCATGCAGAAGAATCTAATTGAAACCTTTAAAGGTGTGATCAAACTTAAAGGTCAAAGTTCAAAATAGGTCAAGATTATGTTTGTCTGGGCTCTAACTTCATGGATGGATCGATTTTAAAATAACTCAGCACAAATGTTAACATTGATGAGACAAAGCGTCACACTGCAGAATCACATTTATTCCTTAAAAGGTGTGGGTCAGACATAGAGGTCAGAGGTCAAAATTGGTCAAGATTATGTTTGCCCAGGCTCTAACTTCACCATTGATGAATGAATTTTAAAATTACATAAATGTTAATATTGATGAGACAGAGTGTCACACGGAAGAATCACATTCATTCCTTACAAGGTGTGGTCAGACATAGAGATCAAAATTGGTCAAGATTATGTTTGTCTGGACTCTTACATTGCTATGGATGGATGGATGAAAAAAACAAAAGACAGTTGACCATGCAGTGCTCTATTTAATACTTTTTATATGGATCATTTACCCTCTCTGTCATATTACAATTTAATATTCATTACTTATTTACACATCTGTCCCTTGGAAACATTAAGCAAAATAAAGTTCATTATTATTTTAAGAGGAATAGCAAGTTGAAAAAACTTTCCTACATCACTGACCCTTTCCTGGTACCTTCTTTCATAGAAGTCCATATCAGACTCTCCTGGTTTTTTCATGGCAGACATTCTTTCTGCTAAATCTGCATCTATATCTACATTATCGTTACCTGAAACAACATGTATATGTAAATAAATACTGCTTTAATTGGTAAATATTCTGAATGTGGAAAAAATTTAAGAATCCACCAAGAGTTTTCATGTAGGATAGGGATATCCAACCTGAGGGTCAGAAATCTACTTGAGGGACGATGCTTTAACAAGTCCATTCATATATTTCTTATCCTGAGGGTAAGATATTCCTATTTTACACATATAAATGAGTAATGGATTTTTTTCTCCTATCACAAATTAATTATTTTTAAAGTGGCTTTTTCTAGATTTAAGATATCCAAGTAATGTTAACAATGTCACAATATGTCATTTCACTTAAGTGATACATCACAATTTTTTCTAAGAATCATGTGACATCTGTGCCATAGGCTTATCTTACATGGGTGAAACCCCTATCTTCCATGGGCAGAAAGGGAGAACAATGTTTATCACATTTCTGCCCATGGAAGATAGATTTCTGACCTACCTATCCTACATGAATACTTAAGGTGGATTCCTATAATCTACAAATAGTTTTTGCTACCACTAACAATTGTTACACATAATAGGGGCTATCCAAAAAAATTGTAGACATAGATATCTACTGAATAAAATCATAGCAAAAAGCAATATTTCCTTACTATTATATATATACATATATTATGTTCTCCAATACCAAGATACGGTTTGAATTTTTAATACAAACTTATGTCACAAATACCAAGGCTGTGCAACATTCAAATAGGTCATATGCAACAGTGTTCCTTAGGTTGAATGCACAGTGACATCATCAACATAATATCATTATAATTTCAAGTAACTATACTAAAACGAAAAATAAGTTGAGCGACAAAACTTAAAATAAGTGATTTTAAACTTGTCTGATGATTTTCTATAACCATGTACAGCCCTTTCCTACAACAATAACATCATAATAACTCCAAAACAACACAGATCACATGATTACAGTGCAACACTATAGCTAAGTGGACATGCATTGGTATTGTGTACTAATTGAACTCTTAAATTGGTCAGATTTGATGTACAAATTGTTAAGTGCTGGTCAGTAGGTACAAAACTGGCCAAAAAGTTAGAATTAGTCAGTGCAAGTAAAATATCATGTCTAAATCAACACTTCCAGGAAACGGAGAGTTCAAGAGCATCCATGCCCTGGTAGGCCAAGGAAAATGTCTGCTTTGATGATCATTACATTGAAGTGACATTGTAGTGTAACCATTTTATGTTGGCACCAAGACTTGTGACAGCTTTACTAAGAACATCTAGAATACATATATCAGCGCAAACTACCCAGAGACTTCACAACAGAGGTTTAAGTGGTCAATGTCCTTAAGACTTGTGAAATTGCACGCTTGCAACTTTACTGAGCAACTGTACATCAGAGATTGATTCAACGTGGATAGAACAAAGTTCTCTTAAGTAACAGATCACCATTTTGTGTTCAGTTTTCTGATAGCAGGATTCAAATATGGTGGAAATGTGGAAAACATAATGATCCAAATAATGTACTGCATTAGTCATGGATTGAGGTGGGATTTGTAGAAATGTAGGTACTGACTTAGTCACAGTTTGAAGGATATTCACAGCATTTCTTAACTGTGGTGAAATCATCAAGCCTGTTGTAGGATATTCTTTCAACAATGTAAAGGCATACTTTTTCAGCAAGATAACACTTGTCCACGCACAGCAAGACAAACAGTGGGAGTATTAAACACAAATAACATTCAAACCCTTGACTCATCAGACTTGTCACCTATTGAGCACATGTAGGTTATTCTTGGAAGACAGGTACATCAACGCCATAACTTTCATAATATGCATGATCTTGAGTGGGCATTAAATGTGGAATGGACTGCCATACCAGCAGAATGTTTTAACAAACTGATTTTAAGTATGCAGAGACCCTGTGTGACTGTAACAGCAGAAACTGACATTTATGTGGGTTTTAAGTTGCTACCCAACGTCTTTTGATGCTTAATTAGAAACTGCTTGCACATGTTTATTAACATAATTTATATGTATAATTATATGTTTCAGACATTTTATATAAACCATAAGAAAAACAACCCATATCTAGAAATACATGGTGTGCTGCTTAACCTTTTTTAGCTCACCTGACCACAAAGTGGTCAATGGTGAGCTTTTGTGATCACCCGGCGTCCGGCCGTGTGTCCGTCGGTCTGTCAACTTTTTCTTTGAATGACTCCTTCTCCTGAACCACTGACTGAAATTTGTTCAAACTTGATCTGAAACATCATGGCATCAGCCTTTCTCAATTTTGTTCAAATGGATTCTGTCAGATGAATAATATGGCCACTAGAGCTAAAAATAGAAAAAACTTTGAAAATCTTCTTGTCAGACACTAAACAGACTAGAGCTTAGATGTTATGCATGTGTCATCATATATAGGTCCTTTACCAAATTTGTACCCTGGGGTCAAAGTTGGCCTTGCCCTAGGGCGCGCTTGTTTTACATAGACTTATATAGTGAAAACTTAAAAAATGTTACACATAAAATATCTAAGCTCTAGTCTGAATGGTTTCAGAGAAGAAGATCTTCAAAGTTTTCACTATATAAGTCACGGTGAAATAAGGTCACCCTAGGGTG
>JAULCC010581133.1:0-10495 GCA_032358795.1 Nuttallia obscurata
GACACTCGGCCAATAGTTTCTCCAAATATTTGGCGATTCTGATGAATTTTAAAATCTAGGCAGACGACAGTTTAAGCCGACGACATTTTTTCAGCAGGCTAAAGGTTAAAACAGTGTAGATAGAACATGTGGGCGTCATATTTCTACTGTCTTTTTATCACTATCGTTTTTATAATAACCCACGTTTTCAAGTTTCTTTATCATTTATGAAAAAAGTAGTAATGTTTGTTCCATGTGGCATTCTAATAATTAATTATTTTTTTTTAAAATAATCATAATAATTTTTGAGTGAGCGAGTGGGTGGGTGGTGATTTAGTGAGAGAGTGAGCAACCGACTGAATGTGTGAGCGACAAATTGAGTGAGAGATTTCGATACTGCGTGAGTCTAGATATTGAGAGTAAGTAATCATGTTAAATAATTAAGTAATGCTTTTAAGTTATTTCAGAGACTTGTGTTACATCTATATTTTTACACATGGCATAAACGACTCTCGAAAATAAACGAGTCCTTATGTCACCTTGTAATTTCTTAATCAGCATGATATTCAGCATAAGTATAGCAACTTGCTGTACACTGAATATCATAGAAGTAGATAGTAAAAACACGAACACACATCTTATACTGACTTCGGATTACCTCGGCTGTTTTCAAAACAAATTGTAATCCGAGCGTCCCGAAGACGGGCGAGTAATTCCGATTGCAAAACCAATACTACTGTTAGATGATTAAGCGCCATACGAAACATTTAAGGAATAAGTCCAACAAAACACAGTACGAAAATATAAATGTGGTTCATTCAATTTAGTGAAAATACAGAAACAGTTATAGAACACTAAACCCACGTAACGAAAAGTAAACGTCAGTACCAACGTTTTCAATTATTTCATTTATCAAGCCGTGCCCTCATGGTGGCGCCTCTGCATAATTTATAAGATGACGAAGTGTCGGTCTAATACAGCCTACATGTAATAAGCCTTTGGTAAAAGTTGAAACAGTGATGCTAGTGTGCCAGACACAGTGATCAAATGAGGCAAATAAACCAACATCACCTCAGTAATATGAGATCTGTGTGTTTGATTGTCTCGTTTTTTATCCATGTTGAAAATGTCACGTTAATAATTTTTTACTAGACACCGTTGAGACAGAGTGAAGTATAAAACAGTATGAGTATAGATGAACATATGGCAACGTATACCAAATTTGATACTCGATATTAAAGGTCCCGTGCTTTTCTGAAAATCTAGACTTTTTTCGAAAGTGTCACATTCCATTTGAAAGCGTATTAGCGGTATTCCAGTTTTTACTAAAATGTCCCTTTAGTAGAATAGTGTCTTTATATATTTATTTATCAAATGGCATTGTTTATTTCCGGTGTAATATAACCGTCACGTATTTTCTTATACACTCAACACGTTACATATAAGAAACGATTTACCGGACCTATGTATTCATCCGCGGCATAGTTTACAGAATAAAAACAAACTGTTGCATTGAAGTTAAAATTTAGTTTTTTTATTTGTTAAAGTTTTAAGTTTTATGCAGCTTAGAATTCTAGACAGGGGTTTGATAGACATTTCCCACTAAAAAATGGATCTACCTTTTTAGCTCATGATTATCAATAGATTTACCATGGCGTCGTTATTTGGTCAGGGTCAAACACTGAAAATAGCTAATTGGATTTTCCAGCTTCCTTTATTGTTGTGTTATGTGATTAAAGAATATAAGATTCGTTTTCCCATTACATAAATTTTTATCAGACTCGTCAGATATCCTCTATATATTTTACATATATTTTTGTAGAGAGGAGGGCTTCATCTATGTTGTGAGACATTGTTGCCCGATCCAATATCTGATGGAAAGAAATAAAACATGGTTAAACTTTAATTGCGTTTAAAATTATTGCTAAAACGAAAGTAGAAAAATCTCAGCAAAAAAGTTTCGATTCGTGCATGCGCCAATTCGGTTTGAATATAACTTAGGATAACACAACTAAATAAGGAGGGCTAAAATGTTGACAAATAATGAGAACAAACTTTTGAATTTCACCAAATTATAGGCAGGACATTTTAATAGGTATAGATATTAGCCGGCAAATGTCCACCAGTTTGTTTTACATGACATTTCTGTACTTTAATATGGCACGGGGTCCTTAAAGTATAAAATATTCCCTTTTCCGTGTATACAACCCAAAAAGCCCAGTAAACTACGTAAAAAATTGCCCACGTTCTTACCGATTTCTGTAGAAGATAGTTTTTCAACAAAAGTAGTTATTTTTGCAAAACTTAGTGCGGGTCGAAGAAATAAGAATGAAATATATCAAAACGTGTTATTATATTAGATCATCCGTGTATAAGTTTATCCTTGTCGAATAACAAGAACGAGCTATGCAAACTAGCGCTATTCCTTAAGAATGCGGTAGACGTTAGAAATAGATATTTAAACAATATAGCTAATTAATTACTTGTTCCTGTACTCAGTTAATCAGAAGAAATAGTCTTTATATATCAAGTATTAATCTTACTCTCCTAATAAAATTGTATACAATCTGTCGATTTGAAATGACGTGATGTATAAATGTATATTTAATAGTATGTGTTGTATTATGACGATATACTATGTACAGGTCTTAAATAAAGTATATGTTCTGTTCTGTTCTGTTGAACAGCAGTAAGGTATCCATGAGAGCTCGGTTCCTTTCGAAAACTTGCCAGATCCTCCCATGCATGTCTGGATTATGACCCTTGATATTGTCAATATTGGAATAATATAGCTCGTTGACGCGATAATGTATTTAGTTATGAATCTAGTACAATCGAACGTCATGGTCCAGTAGGTGAAAATTCATGAGAGCTCGGTTCTTTTTGAAAACCAGCCAGATCCGCTAATTTGTGGCTGGATTATGGCCCTTTGAGATTTTAAAAAAATCTGTAATTGTCCTTGTGAACACAACAGCATCTTCAATTATTAACTGATCTTTACCAAACTTATACAGTAGATAGATATTCATTAAGAGCCAGTTTCTTTAGAAATAACGTACAGATGTGTCTATGCTTGACTGGACCACGTCCCTTTTAACTTTAAAAACAAAACAAAATCTAAGTCCATACCTCAGTAACTATGTAATGTATCGCATTGAGACTTAAGACAAGTATTCCCGTTCATGACATCTACCTAAATAATCAAGTTTGATAACTCATCTAACATTTAATGCTAATATTAATCCCTTATTTTTCTTACTTATATATTGTTATTAAGGTTTTGTGTACTAATACATTACAGTTCATATCTCAGTAAATTCTTCATGTTTTGATAATTACGACAGAGGGTGACTATATAAGCGAAGTCAGTAAAACACACGCCTTAATTGACCTCTTGTTTAAAGATCGGTCGGAACACTGGCCTATCTTTCTGACCCACTTACAAGATAGATAAACGGTCTTTATTTCCTCTTTACAGAGGGCATACATATATTAACAAACAATATAACAAATTAAACGTGCAGGCATTAAATGCATACATATAATTCATGTATATTTTTAAACACGGTGGGGAATCAATCGTACTATTCACGAACATTAAAATGTAGAAGACGCTCTAGAGGAGATAAAATGTATTTGTTAACAATATATCTTTTCATTGTTGTATAAACATAATGTTCACGAAATGCGCGCTAATGAAAAAACCGACTTTTCGTGAAATGTACCCGTTTTGTTGTCAAAACCGTCAAAACCGAGAAACTTTTATGACTTGCAGGACAAAACTACCCCATTCCCAATTGTACGGTGATCGACTTTTCGAATATTCGGACAGTACACGTACACGATATTTTCTCTCGTGCTCAACTTCTCCTGCATTTAGTTGGATGAGATGAACAATGTGCTTTATTTATTACAGTCAAGGTTATTTTAGGATAATAATTCAATGCTCAAACAATATCTCAACCAGGACCATAGCCAGATGAAATGTCAATTACATGTATTCAATTTATAGTTGGACATATATAGAAATGCTGTTACTATAGTGACATCGGGCCTGTGTGGTGTGACATAATGATTGCATGTACTAATAGTTACTTCTCTCAGGTTATCGTTAAGCTCGAATGACAATGACGGAGGTGGTCGAAATGTAGATTTATTCTAGGAGATAGAGATCTTTGAGTTTTAAACCGGCAAATAACATAGTCTCAGCACTGATGAAGAAACAGAAGCAGTGTTTTGTCGGTTCTACAACACATAGCTCACACTAGTAAGCACGCTGCAGTCTATTATAGATCTGAACTATTTCAGGACATTCATCATTAAGAAGAACCTTTTAAATAAAGAACTCCCTTTCCTCTGATTATAGTCAATATAACTTCCATCCCACGGGTCACATTCCGCTCCGTCTGGCGGTTAGATATTCCTCTTCCGCTCCATGTTTAGCCCACTGATCAAATATTCCAGTATGCATAATTTTAAAACATTTCATAAGGCTAGATCGGACCATTTCAGAACGGTGCCATGAGATCACAAAGCGTGACCCGAGACTTGCGAAATTCGCGAGACTGATCTTTCTCCCTTAATGCCAAGTTAACAAAGGTGTCGGCTCATTAAAAATTTATTGTCTTTGAATGGTAATTAGTTCGTTAACGTGTTCTTTTACCGCTCTGAGAAAGGCATGAATATTTTAATGGAATCCCGAGTTAACAAAGCTTTAACGGGAATAAAGGTAGAACTTGACAAATTGGAAAAAGTCTGTTAAAGGCAAATAGTGAATTCGCCGGAATTAGTATAGATCATCTCGTGTGGGGGTTGCTGTACATTACGTATTTACTTACGTACATCGCATTGTTAGGTACGTTTGCATTTCTAATGGTAAATGCATGGTAAAAGGTCACCTGAAAGAGTGACTTATGTCCGCGGATGTACATAATTATTTCAGTAGCAAAATTCGTTTATATCAAGAAGACAAGACTAAATGATTAAAAAACAAATACAAATTTCGATACCTCGTATTTAAGGAATTTTACTGTTATCCTGTTTCTAGCGACTTATGAGGAATTGGAAAACACTGTAGATCTAGGGAGGAAAATGTAAAAGGAATGTCTGATCCTGTGTCTTTACAGTTGACAATGTAAAACACTGCTTTATTATAAATATCGTAATAACGACACACTTAATGAATTTTCATATAGCAAGGCGCCATGTATAAATATTCAGTAGGTTCTTGAAAGAACTAGTCCGTAAAATATTTTCAAATATTCGTAAATAGTTTATACATATTTGCAACAGTATCTGATACGTGTGTATAAAATAATATGATTTATTACAGGCTTCAGCTGCATAGAGCAACTGCTATTTATATTACTACAGATAAATTGATCATTTAAATGATGGTACATGGGTTAGTGAACATCTTTCACCAGCTTTAACCATTTGCCTGCTAATCGCGACCGTGATAGGATATGCAAACTGCTTGGATCCAGATTAGAAACCGAGTATCCAAGCTGTTTTACACTCGGCCAATTGTTTCTCCAAATATTGGGCGAATCCGATGAATTTCAAAATTCAGACGGACGAAATATTAAGTAGATGACATTCTTTCAGCAGACTAAGGGTTAACCAATCTTATCTAAATTTTTATTTTGCTTTTTAGCATGGAACAAGGATATCGGCCTAGATTTCCATTCACGGTATATGTATATGTTGTGCGGTTTTATTTTAATGATATAACTGTCTATCTTTGTCCATTTTATGATATAACTGTCTATCTTTGTCCATTTTAATGATATAACTGTATATCTTTGTCCATTTTAATAATATTACCGTCTATCTTTGTCCATCTTAATGATATAACTGTCTATCTTTGTCCATCTTAATGATAAAACTGTCTATCTTTGTCCATTTTAAAGATATAACTGTCTATCTTTGTCCATTTTAAAGATATAACTGTCTATCTTTGTCCATTTTAAAGATATAACTGTCTATCTTTGTCCATTATAAAGATATAACTGTCTATCTTTGTCCATTTTACAGGTCATATATATTATATAAAGCATAAGGGGAGACGAGGTAATAGAAGAAATTAAAGACAGCAAAATGTTAGTAGTAGTTGTTGTTGTAGAGGTAGCAGTAGTAGTTGTAGTTGTTGTTGCTGTTGTAAGAGTAGTTAACACTGTAACAGTAATAGTAGAAGTTGAAGTAGGTCGAGAGTTAAAGAAGAATTATACAAGTAGTAGTTGTTGTATAAGTAGTATTAGTAGCAGTAGAAATTGAATTTAAAGTAGACATCTTTGAGTAGGTAGTAGTTTCTGTTATTGTAGCAGACGTAGCAGTAGAAGTAGTAGAAATAGTAGTTGAAGAAAAAAGTGATGTAGTTTAAGTAGTAGTAATGCAGTTGAGCAGAAGCAATTATAGGAGTATTCGAAGTAGTAATAAAAGTCGTAGCAGTAGTCGTAGAAGTAGTAGTAGTCGAAAAAGTAGTTTTAGTAGTCGTAGTAGTAATCGTAGTAGTAAAAGTCGAAGAAGAAGTAGTAATCGTAGTCGTAGTAATAGTCGAAGAAGTAGTAGTATCAGTTCTGGTAGTAGTAGTAGAAGTAGTAGTTGTAGTAGTAGAAGTAGAAGTAGTAGTGAAGTGGAAGTAGTAGTGGAAGTAGTAGTAGAAGTTGTAGTAGAAGAAGTAGTAGAAGAAGTAGAAGAAGTAGTTTTAGTAGAAGTAGTAGTAGTAGTAGTTGTAAAAGAACTAGTAATATAAAGACAATAAGTAGTAGTAGTAGTTGAAGTAGTAGTAGAAGTAGAAGTAGTTGTTGTAGTAGTAGAAGTAGAAGTAGTAGAAGAAGAATTTTTTGTTTTAGTAGTAGTAGTTGTAGTAGTAGTATTGTTAGAAGAAGGAGTAGAAGTACTGGTTGTAGTTGTAGAAGCAGTCGTAGAAGTAGTAGTATTAGTCCTGGTATGAGTAGGAGTCAAATAAGTCGTAGCATTAGTCGTAGTAGAAGAAGTCAAAGTAGTAGTCGTAGTTGTAGCTTTAGTTAAATAAGTAGTAGTTGTCGACGTAGTAGTAGATAGAGAAGTTGTAGTAGTAGTAGTAGTAGTAGAAGTAGTTTGTTTGTTTGTTTGTTTGTTTGGAATTTAACGTTGCTTTAAAAGTATTTCAGTCATATCGCGACGTCGAGCTCATTACAGGTGGAGGAGACCCCGGGCACTATTTCAGACACAAAGTGCACCCGGTTAGAACTATCGACCTACCGCAAGCCAGCTGGAAGGCTTCTTCAGTTGAAAAATCCGAAGAGCCCAGACCGGGATTAGAACCCACAGCGGTTAGGAGTTGTAGTAGTAGTTGTTGTAGTAGTATAAGTAGTAGTAGAGGTAGAAGAAGGAAGTAGAAGTAGTAGTAGTAGTAGTCGAAGAAGTATAAGAAGTGGTAGGCGTAGTTATTAAAGAAGGAGTCGTAGAAGTTGTTACAGTAAAGGTAGTAGAAGTAGAAGTAGTAGAAGTAGTAGAAGGAGTAGTTGTCATAGTAGTAGCTGTTGTAGCAGTAGAAATTGTAGAAGTAGTTGCAGTAGTAGTTGTAGTAGTCGTAGAAATAATAGTCGTAGAAGTAGTTGTAGTTGTAATTGTAGTAGAAGTAGTAGAAGTAGAAGAAATAGTAAAAGAAGTAGACGTAATAGAAGAAGATGTAGTAGTAGAAGTAGTTGAAGTAATAGTAATAGTAGTAGTTGTTGTAAAAGTCGTAATAGTAAGAGAAGTAGTAAACTTAGTCGTAGTTGAAGTAGAAGTAGGAGTAGTAGAAGTTGTTGTGGTAGTAGCAGTAGACGTAGTTGACGTACAATAAGTAGTAGTTGTAGAAGTATTTGCAGTAGTACTTGTATTAGAAGGAGTAGAAGTAGTAGTTGTAGTAAAAGATGTAGTTGAAGAAGTAGTTGTAGTAGACGTAGTAGTTGTTAGAGACGTGGTAGCTGTAGAAGAGGAAGAAGTGGTAGTAGAAGTTGTAGTAGAAGTAGAGGTAGAAGTGGTAGTAGTAGTAGTTAAAGAAGTAGTAGTAGAAGTAGTAGTAGTAGTAAAAGTAGTTGTTGTTGTTGAAGTAGTTGTAGAAGAAGAAGTAAATGCAGCAAAAGTAGTAGCAGAAAGGTAGTAGTAGTAGAAAAAGTTGTAGAGGTAGTAGAAGTAGTAGTAGTAGTTGTAGTAGTAGTAGAAGTAGTAGTAGTAGTAGTAGTAGTAGTAGAAGTAGAAGAAGTGGTATGCGTAGTTATAAAAGTAGGAGTCGAAGAAGTAGTTATAGTAAAGGTAGTAGAAGTAAAAGTAGTAGGAGTACAAGAAGTAAAAGGAGTAAAAGAAGTAGTAGTCGTAGTTATAAAACATGGAGTCGTAGAAGTCGTTGTAGTAGTAGTAGTAGAAGAAGAAGTAGTAGAAGTAGTTGTAGAAAAAAAATTAAGAAGTTGTAATAGAAGCAGCAGTTGATGAAGTTGAAGCAATAGAAGTAGTAGTAGTAGAAGTAGTAGTTGTAGTAATAGTTGTAGTAGAAGTAGTAGAAGGAGTAGTTGTAGTTTGTTTGTTTGTTTTGGAATTTAACGTCGCTGTTACAGTATTTTAGTCATATCGCGACGTCTAGCTCATCACAGTTTGAGGAAAACCCCGGGGGACATCAGTACCCTATTTCAGGCACAGAGTGAATCCGGGTAGAACAACCGACTCACCGCAAGTCAGCTGGAAGGCTTCCTCACTTGAAAAATCCGAAGTGCCCAGACCGGAATTCGAAATCACAGCGGTGAGGGGCTGAGATATTGCAAATCAACGACTATAACCACTCGGCCACAGAGGCCCCCAGTAGTAGAAGTAGAAGAAGTAGAAGTAGTTAAAGTAGAAGATGTATAAGTAGTAGTAATCTAGAATAAGTAGAAGAAATATTCGTAGTAGAAAAGCAGTAGTAGAATAGAAGTTATTGGAGTTGAAGAAGTTAAAGTAGTTGTAACAAATGTAGGAAAGCAAAAGAAGTAGTAGAAGAAGCAGTAGTCGTACACGTAGAAGTATGAGTTAAGCAGTTTCAGTAGCAGAAGTAGTTTTAGTGGAAAAAGAAGTAGAAGAAGAAGTATAAAAAGAAGAAGTAGTAGAAGAAGTAGTAAAAGTAGTAGTTGTAGAAGAATATGTAGTAAAAGAAGTAGTAGTAGAAGCAATAGTAGAAAAAGTAGTAGTAGTAGAAGCAGTAGCAAAAGAATTAGTAGATGTAGTAGTAGTAAATGTAGTAGTAGAAGTAGTTGTAGTTATATGAGTAGTAGTAGAAGTAGTAGTAGTAGAAGTAATTGTCGTAGTAGGAGTAGTAGAAATTATAGAAGAAGCAGTAGTAGTAGTAGTAGAAGTTGTAGAAAAGTCATAGTAGTAGATAGTAATCTAGTAGTAGTAGTTGTAGTAGTAGTTGTACTTGTGGTAATTGCAGTAGTAGTAGTAGTTGTAGTAGGAGTAGAAGTAGTTGTTGTTGTTGTAGTAGTAGTCAGCTGGAAGTAGAAGTAGTATTAGTAGTAGTAATAGTAGAAGTAGTAATAGTAGAAGTAGTAGTTGTTGTTGTTGTTGTGGTAGTAGTAGTAGTATGGGTTGTTGTTGCAGTAGTAGAAGTAGTAGTAGTAATGAAGTAGTAGTAGTTGATGTTATTGTTGTAGTAGTAGTCAGCTGGTAGTAGTAGTAGTAGTAGTAGTAGTAGTAGTAGTAGAAGTAGTAGTCGTAGTAGTAGTAATAGTAGTAGTAGTAGTAGTAGTAGTAGTAGTTGTTGTAGTAGTCGTCAGCTGGTAGTAAAAGTAGTAGTAGTAGTAGTAGTAGTAGTCAGCTGGTAGTAGTAGTAGTAGTAGTACTAGTAGTTGTAGTAGTAGTAATAGTAGTAGTTGTAGTAGTAGTAGTAGAAGTAGTAGTAGTAGTTGTTGTTGTAGTACAGAAAATAAAGTAGTATAAGTGGTTGTTGTAGTAGTAGTCAGCTGGTAATAGTTGTAGTAGTAGTAGTAGTAATAGTAGTAGTAGTTGTAGTAGAAGTAGTCGTTGCAGTTGTAGTCAGCTGGTAGTAGTAGTAGTAGTAGTAGTAGTAGTAGTAGTTGTAGTTGTAGTACAGAAGATATAGTAGTAGTAGTTGTAGTATTAGTCAGCTGGTAGTAGTAGGAGTAGTAGTAGTAGTACAGAAGATATTATTTGTTGTTGATGTTGCTGCTGTTGTTGTAGACAAAGATGTAAACTAGTTGTTGTACATGGTTTAGTTGTTGTAGTAGGAGTAGTAGTCGTGAGAGCTATATATTAGTGGTAGAAGTAGAAATATAAAAAAAAAGTTAGTAGCAGTAGTTGTTCTTGAAGTAGAATTACTACAGGCAAATAGCTGTGTTAGAAGTAATAGCAATGTAATTATTAGTATTATCTTTATTACTTACACATTCATTTTATAACAAATACCTCAAGATTTCATGCTGTATTAATTTCATACTTGTTTTTTATTATTTACAACACAAACAATAAAAACGCCATTATAAGTATCTGAAATATGTTT
>JAULCC010581244.1:0-10494 GCA_032358795.1 Nuttallia obscurata
CAGCACCCCTACACAAATGTATCAGAAATCAAACACATGCTAACAAATGCATATTTGTCAAGCTCATGGTTTAGCCCATATTTTTCATCTGCTGGTATTGAGCTGCACATGTCATCATCTGATTGAATACCCTTTTCTTTCCTTTCCCATAAAACTCGCTTGTGGCATCACATCCAGTTATCGGTAATCAATATGCTATGATAAGAATATTGAATTGTTCATCAGATAGTCCTTTGCCTGCATTTTCTTTCATGTATCTTGTGTAGAACTCTTTAAGTCTTTCTTGTCTTGTCCGTGGCTTAGAAACATCTTCCAATCTTTTGGGAGTAGCAGATCACTATGCACATGCATCCGCTTTGAAGTGGATATGTCTCCCTGCCCTCTTGAAACTTGAAACTTTTAATTTGATTAAACGCCTATTTCTATAACAATATTCAATGGCGTTGTACATAGACACATGATAACACTTACTTAAAATGTAAAAATGTCATTTGTAATATAATGCTAAAATGAACTATTCAATATCACACACGGTTGGCATTAAATAGAATATTTGTACTAGATAAAATTAATTAAAAGGAATTAGTTATGAAAATATCATTTGTTATACATGTATAATACTAAAACAAATTATTTGATATCATTTGTAATATAATGCTAAAATGAATTAAACAAAACACAAATGGCAATAAAAAATATTTGTTCTTGATGAAAAATTTAAAAGGAATCGGTTTTTAACATTGCAATATGATGTGTTTAAAATGTGTAAAATTGTTTCAGACTGTCTTCTTTGTATTTATCAAAAACAACGTGTATAGACTTTATTCTACATATAGTGTGGGCCTTCATCAGATTGAAATGTAAAACTGCAGCTGCCATGTCCTTGAATGTGGCATGCTGATTTTGCAATGGTATAGGCTGTATAAATGCCATGAAGTCAAATATGATGACATCAGCATTTTCGATTCCTACACGGGTATTTTGAAGAAGTTCCTCAAGCTTATGCATAAAGTCAAATTTCTTTGTCTTATTCATGTTTCCGTTTTCTGAGAACATACTCAAAGGAACGATTGTACTTTCGAATGAAAACACACGCTCGGAGGACTCTTTCTTGTATGCCAATAGCCTTTGCTACTGTTTTCATTTTCTTTGCTGTTTTGTTCTTCATATCTACCATTGTCTTTATCTTACTACATTAGTGAATAGTCCAGTCAGGGGATCTGGTTAATGAAAGAAACATTTTGAGCGATAAGGAATCTTGCACGAGGTAATCATCCCATAACATGAAAATTGGTGAAATCTGTCTGCAGTCATTTTTTAATTCCTTTATTAAAGGAACAAGATTACTGCTAATGACCTCGCAAAACTTTGACATGTCAGTTTCATTGTACTCATCTCTGTCCAAATTTCTAAAATTCAACAGTGTCACATGAACAATACCAGGAATGTCCTTGTTTTCTTCACATCAAGCTTCAAAATTGACCAAAAGGCGAATGAGTTTAAAACCGGTAAGGCCTCTGTCAAAATCCTACCCTGATAGTATGTTTGAAACTGTGGCGGACGCATATACAGACCAGAATCTATCAATAATTGCTTAAGATCAGCGTCTCCTAAAAGATATCTGATAGCAGCAAAAACAGACCTTAGTATATGCATACCTCCCTCAGTTGAAATGACACCTTTCATTTCAATACCACTGCACCATATGATTTCTAAGGCTTTAGCAAGAAGACTCATGCCAAACTCAAGCGGTGCATTTAACTGTACTAGGCTATTTAAGACCTCTTTGATTCGAAGTAGGGTAGTGCAAACTGTGCTGTCCATTGGAGTGGCCATGATAATTGGATTGAAAGCTAGTGTTGACACATTACTAGGTTCTTTCGCTAGAATATTTTTGCATGACATATGCTCCATGGAGGAACTTTCAGTACATCTTCAGATAGGTCATAACAAAAAAACTGAACAACGTCCATATGCGTTAGCAATTTCTTCACCTTTACGTCACAGCCTCTAGTTTAACTGGACAAATTTCATCCATGGTCACTGGAGGATGAGACAGGATAAGGCCCTTGGTTTGTTCTATGGAATTATGCTACATAGACATCCACCTATGCAAATTTGTTCTGTCAAAGGTTCGGCTGTCCTTGGTAGACGTGACAAAGATTCATCTACAGGAAAATTTTGACCAACTAGATTACTTGTAATGGCATGTGTTGTTCTTTTTTCATCAACGGTTTGCTCATTATGGTCCCAGTTGTCAGCAGCTCCTACAAATACTGACCCACCTTGTTCTCTGGAATTAATGGTTTGAGGAACAATTCCACCATAGGGGATAATGGGTTGGTTGTTGATTGTCTGGTTTGCTGCAGATTTGAATATCCGAGACCAAACATATATTCAATAAAATGCCGACTTCCGTAGTCATTGTACAAATGAACTGTTAGAACTAGGTGTTTGAATGACGAAATAGATATAGCTAAACAAGTTAGATCACATGCTATTGCTAGACTCAACTGATCAATGTGTTCTGATAATGACATGAAAAGCTTTGATTTGTTCTGTATCAATAAACAGCGATTGATGGTCAGTACTTTAAAGTCACAATTTGAACAATCGCGCTGAGACTGTTGTGTACAAATATAATTAAAATAAGCATGGTAACAACATGTCACATCCATATAGTGCGATAGAATGCATGAAAACAAGGTTATTTTTTAAATCTTTACACAATAAATGTATCATTTACTAATTGTAAACTTATTAAAATGATCAATACCTCTGCCGAATGATAGCTGTTCCTTGTTAAAAATAAATATAAAGCTGTGATAATGCTGAAGGCAAATATCAGTGTAAGTGTAATTTCCATATTTGTGTTCTTCTATTTCTAAGCGTAGTAAAATTTGTAAGTAGTGGTATTCATACGCACTGTTTAAACAAAAAACGCTTACAGCGTTTCACTATATGAGTGTAATATGCTAAGCTCCATATCTTATGGAAAAGCATTTTAAATTGCTTTTTATTCATACTTTAAGCTGTTGGATCATTAAGTATGCATGTTTTCTGTTTTATTAATAGTTGGAATTTGTTTTTACATGAGTTAGCTAAAGCTCGATTGTGATTGGTTCTTCCAGTCATGAGATTCTCTGTCTAAGAGTATATATATCAGTCATCTTCCTCATTCGGAATCTTCTGCTTTGTAAAATAAGCGCCAATTTCAAATTAAAGAACTTATACCTTTTCCCGGTTCATCAAAGGAAATGTAAATATAGTTTTATACGACTTACAAAACTAACAAATTTTCCTTTACGTTATAAATTCAATAAAGGAATATTGGAAACATAATATTTTCATAATCAGATTAAACTAACCACAGATTTGAAACGAGGGAAGGTTTTGAACATATATACTGATGGAAAAAAGTTTTTAAACTACAACATTATGTAATCGTGAAACGTAACTTTCGCGAAAATCACGTGCAGTATGTGCGCATCAAAACGGACGAATCGCTGTACACAATTCGATAGCTCTCTTATCGTAAGCACAATAAGTGAAAAAATTTGAAAATCAATGAAGGGACATCGGACTGGAATGACGTTAGAGAGCCATCGGTATGCTAACCGCTGGCATTGTCGGCAAGAGACATTGCAAGTCATTTCCATTGCCACGAATCAACAATATGTCGACGGAGAAACAGATATCAACAAACTTGAAACGTTGCGGACCGAAGACCTCGTAAAACCACGCCGCGGAAAGACCGTTTTCTCACAATGTCATCTTGACGAAATAGATTTTTATCTATTCGAAAGTTAGGTCGTTTGCTGAGGAATGCTTCTGGCACAAGAATTTTCGACAGCACGGTAATAAATAGGCTTTGCGCCGCTGGATTGAAAGCATGCCGTGCCTACGTTGGCATTCCGCTGACGACGTTGCGATACCGTGAAAGAAAACGCCAATGGGCCAGGGGTAATCAGAACTGGACTCGCAGGCAATGGCGCGACGTTCCGTTTTCGGACGAATCGCGGTTAAACGTGTTATTTGCTGATGGCAGGGTTCGAACTTGGAGGAGACGAGGGGAGAGGTTGGACAAAGATAGTGTCGTCGAACGTGAAGGTTTTGAGCATGATGGGAAGACAGATTTGTCACAGTGACTGGTAGTCTGGTAATCTGGTGTCTGTTCAAAAGTACTGTGACGAAATCATCGAGCCTGTTGTTGTTCCGTGTTTGCAAAAACGTAACGTTGGGATTTTCCAACATGATAATGCCTGTCCACACACTGCGAGGCATATCCAGAACATTTTACGCATCCATAACGTCAATGTGTTGCAGTTGCCTGCAAGATCACCGGATCTCTCTCCTTATTGAGCACTTTATGGTACCACTTAGGTCGTCAGGCGAGAGCCATGACGTCAACAACGTCAATGATCTTCAACGTGTCCTGCAAGCTGAATGGGTCAGGATCCCATTGCAGGTCATTAGAAAACTGCAGCATGAGACGTCGTTGTCTGGCAGTCTTGGTTGCGAATGGTGGGCACCTAGGTATTGAGCCGTGTCCGACCTTTTTATGCCTGACTCCAGCTCCAGCTGATTTCAGGTTTGCGGGAGACTAAACGCCACAATAAAAAATGGAATAACATTGATGCGAGTCATATTTACTAAAAATCAATTATCTGAAAAAGTATATAATTTAATGACTTCATACCTACCCTTTCCATAGGAGTCAATCCTCTCTGAACTTGCTAAACTTTTTTCCATTAGTTTATATTTTACGCCGACTATATTTTTTCAGCAAAAGAAAATATTGACAATTATTATCAAAGTATATGCATTGAACTTAATTTAGTCATCAGAAAGTGGGTTTATTGGAATTTAATCAATATATAGAATTGAATATAATAGAAGTGAAGCAAATTAGAATTTCTGTATATCGCAAAAATGTTTAAGACAAACTATGTAATTTCCGACATCAATCGGGCCTTTTGACTTCTTGTCATTTGTTCAAACTTTTTTGACAAATTAACTAAACTTCTCTGACATAAAGGAATTGATTAATGTACAACCCTGTCAAAATATGTGTCTGAGATTCACGGAACTATTTATGTTTATGAAACGGCTTGTGTTTTTCTCATGATTGAATTGTCAATCATTTGTATTCTAAATCAAAATTCTTTGCCATTGTTCTAGAAATTGGAGCGGTTTTAAGGAAGAAAAAGACAGACAACAAAGTCGATATTTGTGTTAAGTAAACAAGTTTGGAAAATGCAATAAAAATCGACATAAATTAAGTCATATAATGTTAGTGAGATGTACATAGAATGATTTTTAGTAGACAGCTTTACACTAGACAGTCGTGTATTCCATAATAGTTTTAGGTGTTTTTTCTATAGAGAGAAGTCAAATCTTGAACCGGAAACAAAACGCACTGGAAACAAAACGCTAGCTTACATCTGTTTAGCTTTTAAACTGAGAAAACAGTTGATCTAACATAATTAATGCATATTATATAAATATATATTTTTTGAAATTTGACCGTCAAAATAGATATGAATGAAATAATAAAAAAAAAACACGTTCATATACATACATTTACTGCACTGCTTCGTTTTGGATATATCGTTACTGCTCATTAGTCATAACATAGATGAGTCGAATATTAATACTCAAGTAGTAACAAATAAATTATTTCGTTTGAATTGAAAAGAGACAAAGTCGCTGTAATGGTTTATCATTCCAATTTCAATTACAGATTAAGTATTGTGTTTGACTGGCCAAATATATTACAGTATATCTAAAGTTATAAATAAACAACGCAACAAGTTTTGAATTTAGATACTTTCTTTTTTAAATTTGGTCCAATTTCTTATCATATTCTTATTATTTCTGCGTATTTAGTCATATATATGACATTTTATAAGTATGTTGTTTGCATATAATATGTCACCCTGTGATAAACATATTTCAAGTTAAAATGTTTTTCTCTGGCAGTAGTATTCAATTTTATCACGTTCAAAGACCTTGATTTCAACGCACATTATGACAAATAGATATGCAGTTTTCAAAATAATGCATTCCAAAACTTCTAAACAAAAACAGCTAATTTTTAAAAAAAATATTTTCATTTTCAAACTTAAGGAGCTCAGAAATATATTTGGGTGATTCCAATAAAACCTCTTTATGTATATTTTTCTTATAAAAGTGTATAAAGGGCATTCAAGTAAAAAAATAAAATTCATCTTTTAGGGTGTTACATATCTAACATTTTCTTGCATTGTATGGTTTTATTGTGTGATTTATGCCATCTACCCGCCAAAACTTCTAACTTATGTGCAAAGACACGTAAACGAGTAAGAGCTTTTCTGTACTATTTAATTTTGATAAATGTATATATGAGTATGAACATACTTAACAAAAGACGAAACTTAACATACTAAAAAGCTATTTTAGTGGGGTTTTACTGTCTTTTACTACAATAAAACTATCCTAGATAATGGGCCCATCGACACTCACTCACATTCACGCTTTCAATTTCCGGTTTTCACTATCTGCAACGTAGGTGGGTCATTTCAAGAGCACTTTTTTACGCAGTCACAAGCAGACTATCACAAATACGAAAAAAAAAATTGTTTGGAAATCAGAATAAATATCTTTCGGAAAATCAAAGAAATGAGGCAAACGGCATGTTAAGAGCTGGTGCGTCAGTAAATGCTGTTTTCCAGCATTTTGGGTGCAATCCGGCAAGCTATTCATAACCTGACAACACGTTGCGTTGCTAATGGCTCCGTCCGGCATCGTTAACCTTTTGCCAACGAATGCCGTGTCCCCTGATCTTACCCCAATAGAGCATATCTTTGATGAGTTGGGATGACGGGTTGGTAACCATCAATTAAAAAATGTAAACGAATGAAACGCAAGGCGTCCCTAATGACGTCATCAGATGCTACACATTCTCCATGTTGAGACGAATTCTTACCTGCATTTGAAGTAACGGCAGTCACACACGCTATTAACATAAATTAATGCAGACTTGGAATACCAACACATCTGAAGAATCCTTTCAATTTTTCTTGATTTCAATCGACCCTTTTGCACTTTGATAGGAGCGTTTCGATTTTTTTTATCAAAAACTGTTACCAGAAAATCAGTATCCCGTGTAAAATTTCTTTGTTTTTGCATAGTTTACAATTTGAAAGGGCAATGCCCTGCCTCCTAATAAAGTAACAGTGAATTGAGTATTTCAAGAAAAAATAAAGTCTTTAAGTAAAAGTACCTGAAATATGTTTGCTTCCATTTTATCACTAAAATCACTCTGACTATATCTTACTTTAAATGTTTTCATTGTAGATATCTGATATTACTTAAGTGCAATTTCTATTGGAAAGAATAATATATGTGATGTTCCTGAAGGTACACCTTACCTTATCGGCTTACGGTATCATGATTCAAGAGACCACCACAAGAGAATCAATAATGATAACTAAGCAAAGATCAGTAGAAAATCGACAGGAAGAGCTTCCAGATTGTATTCTGGTGGGTAAAGGTCCGAGCCCGTCATACATTGCTCAGATGTAGAAGTGGCTGAAGGAAGCATTTCAGAATATGGTTCTTCTTCAGATTTTGTGTGGTTCAATGTGCAGAAAACACTAACTAGAGGACAAACAGTTGGCTAGTTGGGTTTCGTAAACTTCACACACAGAACATCAAAGGCAATCCGTTGTAATGTACATGCCACCTATATATTCTCCTATCACTAAAAATGCTTCAGTGCAGAAAGAGCTGCAAAAGTCACAGAGGATTTCTGAAGCTGTTGGTCAGAAGTATCTTTTTCGCGGCTGCAAAATATGCTTATGCTATTGTCTTTCAGTATCTTGAACAGTATAAAGATACAATTATTCACTTTGGGAGCCTTTCACAGTTTATTGTCATATCATGGATCTCTTAAAAACGTCTACGAGGAAGAGGGTTTGCTGAAGTCATAAACAAGGCAGGCGTTTGTGCTTGTGGTTCTGTTGAACATGTTTTGTCTGGAAAGCATTAAAACAGGACTATGCGCGTGCATAAGTTATTTTGGAAGCCATGTAAGGTTTCTATTTGCAGGGTTCGAATCACCAGTGCTCGGTGATGAGAATCAAACAAGTCAAACAGGGCTTAGCAGTGTTAAAAAACTGGCTGAAAGTCCATGTCATGACAATATTATCAAGCTCTTAATTTAAGCAGCTTTATCAGAAGTACCTGGAATTTAAGGACGATGTCAAAGACAGGGTCCTCTGGGCAAGACTGTCCAGTTTTAGATTGACTTAACGTACAAGGTAAGGTTCATTCTCAGCTATTTGAGATCAACCAAAGAAAATACTGTGCATCCAAAAGATGTGTCCATAATTTTTCGCATATGACCTTCAGAATTATACAAAGTACCTGTGTATCACTTTGGCATTGTTCAATATAGAGGTAACACATCCAGGTGTTTGATATCTTCTCAAGCAGAATGGGTTAAGTGTGTAAAGCAGGTGCAAGGAATGCAGTAAACATAACAATCGAACAGACTATAACATGCAAAATCAAGAGGGGAAATAATAGGGTTCAGTAGAAATTTCGAAGCGTACTTAACAAGACACTTTCGGGCCAGCTATGCAAAGGCAACTTATGAGTCAACGCCCTGAAAGTGATGTGCCAGGTAAACTGTTTCAGATGCATCCTTCTGTCTTTTGAGAACTTTGTTATCCCTTCAGTCTACACAACGAGGATTTACTATTCTGCATTTCGTCAGGATCGCCATTTTCGAAAGATGCAGAAAAGCATGTACCGTAGGCGAAACAAGGTCGCACATACCTATGAAAATTTTTGTAAAAGAAAATCAGTCAATTTCTACACACCATACTGAAATAGCAAGCTCAAGGCATTTTTTTAGGACTTTGGTTTTCGTCTTTAAGTCAATGTGACTAAAACTTACCGTTTCTGACCAATTGTGCCCATCCATTGACAGCAAGATTTCACTTTTTTTAAACCACACCATTATGTAAGCGTGAAACGTAACTTTCAAAAAAATCACGTGCAGTATGTGCACACCAAAACGGACGATCCTCCGCGGGTCACAAAGTACACAAAGTACACAATTCGATAGCTTTATTGTCGTAAGCACAAAAAGTGAAAAAGAATCTTTGAAAATCAATGATGGGACGTCGGCCTGGAATGACGTTAGAGCAACGTCATAGAGCCATCGGTATGCTTACCGCTGGCATGTCGACATGTCGGCTATTCCATTGCCACGAATCGACAACATGTCGACTGAAGAACAGATTTCAGCAAACTGGGAACGTCGCATACTGACCCAGATCAGACCTCGTAAAACCACGCCGCGGGAAGACCGTTTTCTTACAACGTCATCTCGACGCAAAAGATTTTTTTCTATTCGAAAGTTAGGTCGTTTGCTGAGGAAAGCTACAGGCACAAGAATTTTCGACAGGACGGTAAGAAATGGGCTATGCGCCGCTGGATTGAAAGCGTGCCGTCCCTACGTTGGCATTCCGCTGATGTTGCGACACCGTGACACAAGACGCCAATGGGCTAGGGTTCATTAGAACTGGATTTGCAGGAAAAAGGCGCGACGTTCTGTTTTAGGACTCAGGCCTCGAAGAATTTAAATTTACTCGCCCTGCACAAAATTTACTCGCCCTGCATTAAAACAGACAAAAATGGTCAAGATGAATGCATATGCGTTGCTTTTGGAGGTAAGGACTAAAATTTACTGTAGAAGCAATGATTTCCAACATTTATTGTTAAAGCTCAAAAAACAGAGTTACAGTCACACTTAATCAGACTCCGAAGACAAATCCACAACATGAGGTCTCTTAGCCCGTGGTGCCGGAAGTTTATGGCCGGAAGTGTGTCTGGTGCCCTTGGCACTGTCCAACCATTTCTGAATAGAACGTCGTGGCTGAAAATCCTTGAGAGTTGGGCCATCACAATATATGCGAACCAGTGTTGCAAGTGAGTCATACTGGAGACTTGTTCTCTTGTCCGTCTTAATTAAATTCATCTTGCTAAAGCCACGCTCGCATTCGGCTGTGCTAGGAGAAATGGTAAGCATGATAACCACAAGAACAGAAATGTTTTTGATGTGGTCTGTGTCATTGCTTTTGAGCATACTCTCATAGCCTTCCTGCACTGATGGATAAACTTTTCTAGTCATATACAGTTTAAGGTCAAGCCACTCATCACTAGCACTTTCTTTCTCTTCATCTGTCATCAGCCTTTGAGGGAAATTTTCAAGAAGTTTCTCAATTTCCTCATCCCCATAGTGTTGGAACTCCTCTCTGTGTTCATCGTCATTCTTAGGCCATTTGTTAAAATTGAAAACACTAAAGAGGGAATGTGGTTCACCAGCTATGCACTTTATGAACCGTTCTTCTAAAAAGAATTCAGTGGAGGTCAGGAGTGTGTCAATGTCAGTGCTGATTGCTTCTGGTGTATCTTCAGCTACACCTCTTCTCTGAGGTTGGG
>JAULCC010581355.1:0-10494 GCA_032358795.1 Nuttallia obscurata
TTTTCCCAACTATGACTATTAAAGGTCTTATGCTAGTCTCATGTTAATTGAAGACCAGTCCCAATTAAATGAAATTCAGTCTCAGCCTAATTGAAGACCAGTCTCAGTTAGATTGAAATTCAGTCACAGGTTAATTGAAGACCAGTCTCAGTTTAACAGAAATTCAGTCACAGGTTAATTGAAGACCAGTCTCAATTTAAATGAAATTCAGTCTCAGCTTAATTGAAGACCAGTCTCAGTTTAACAGAAATTCAGTCACAGGTTAATTGAAGACCAGTCTCAATTTAATTGAAATTCCGTCTCAGTTTAATTGAAGATCAGTCTAGGACATTTCCTGTAATTAGATTACTTGACTTGGTTACTTACACCACCTCAATCTAAATAAGCCTGAACAGTTTCAAGCAGATATTAACAAACCATCCTTGCAAATATCTGTCTGCTCAGTTCTCAACTAACATCCAGGTGTGCCCTCGTCTTGTATCAATTCCCTACCCGATTTCTCTATTAGAATATCCCGTTTGTTAAAAAGGAAACAGTTGATTCACCTTTCAAAAGGGTGTATTGCAAAATATTTTTGTAACTATATATTATAAAACAAAAAACACATGCTCTGATAATTTTTTCCCCATTTTTTGTTATTCTAAAGAATCAATGTGAAATTATATGAAACTGATTGTTTGTTATCAATCAACAATACTGTTCTAATTCAATTCCAAGCTGCATGCACTGGAATTTGTCTGCGTTTTCAACAAAGCTGCAATATGATGACATCGAAACAGAATGGCTAGACAATCAATACCTTCATAGGGTATCATGTATCCAATGTCTGTATACACCGTAACATACATGTATTATTCAGGTTACACTCAGTCTGTTCCTCGACAATCTCAGCCCAGACAAGAGCAAGAGTCTCAAGAGAAATGGATGTAGTCATACAGTGAAACCTCTACAGAGCAAAAGCATTTTAGGAAACATCAGAATACTAAGTTTTTATTTTCATTAAAATATTGTATGTGTCAGTGTTCTCACTAAGATATAGTCCTGGAGGCCAATGGCACATATACTGACCCAAAAAAAAACGAAGGGTAAAATTTTACTCATAGACTTTCATGTATATCTCTCTCTGATAAAAAGTTCCTTCTGATGTTCATTCTCTCAAAAATCTCTCAAATTATGTATCACACAAGACAGAAATAACTGAAGAATATACTGGCAATTGTATTTATGAAGAACACCGACATTGTGAAAAAAGTCAGCAGTTTCAATATTGAGATAACTTCTTTAACAGTCAATCTGTTGCTGCCATTATTAAACGATGACAAATTGTAAACTAAAAAGTTTGCTTCAGCATTAAACAACTGAAACTTTTTAACATGTTAGATATAAGAGTATTATTGGATTCAAAGATTATTTCTGGTTTGTATGATACACACTTTGAGCATTGTTTTGGTGAGAATTAACATAAATAGGAACTTTTTATCAGAGACTGCAATGCAAGCAGGCGTATAAAACATCCAGATTTACCACAAAACGTCCTCAAAATTGACCCCAGGCGTTTTTAAAAATTCTTGTTAATTCCTTCTGACGTCGGAAATCTTAACCAGATGTAAAAAAAAAACAACACAGGAATTTTGAAAACAAAGGGAGATATACACACGCTACGTGATGCATAATGCCGGCTGAGCTAAAACAGGTGGTCCATATCCCTCTACATTAATTAGTTAGGATAATCGGTGACCCTCTAAGCAAAAATGACACTTTCTTTGGTGTGCTGGATGACTATATATCACGTCCCTGAATAGGCAAATGTTAAAATCTTATCAGTTTTATTGATTTTTAAGAGTTATGCATTTTGTCTTCACAACATAATTTTTTTTTAACTCTAACGAACACTTTTCTATCTTTTGTTATTGAGAAGTAATGTTTTCATTAAAAGGAAATTGTCCATGCTGTATATAGATCTACTTTTTTTTTATGGAATGCTTCCCGATTGGAAAAAATATGTTGCTTTATTTCCCGAATAAAAGTAAGTAGTCAAGAGAATTTCTCAATTGTAAAAGTGTAGAACAGAAAAGCAAAAGTGTTCTCGATTTTTTTTATCTAAACTTTTTCGAATCTGCTATGTAACTAGCATCAACTTATGACGTAACACGCACTGACTTGTTGAGTTTGATTAGTATCAATCGTTCTTACTCTAGTATCTATAGGATCTAATGGGATACTGCGCTAATACTTGATTAATTTCTGGAACAATTCATGTAGTCCCGTAATCGAGCGCTCCTTTCAACTTGTCTATTTTATATGCTTACCAACACATATAATGTATTGAAACAGGCAAAACTTTAAATGATCGTGGTTGGAAGGTAAAAATGATTTTGTTATTTTTCTCAGTTTGATCTTTCACTATTTAGCGTTTGCTTAAACTATCCAAAAAAAAACAACAAGATATGTCAAAATAATGATATTATTTCTACTAGATCTATTAACAAAAGCAAAAACAAGAATGAAAATAAAATAAAAGATAAACAAAAAAGAAACACATTTCCATATATTATATCAACATTATTTGTTCTGCATTTTAGGATTTATGAAAGTCATAACATATTAGAACAAGGCTATCCAGAAGGCAGAAACATAGAGAATAATTCCTGATATTCTTAAAAAAAATTCTGGAATCAAGACTTGGAATTTTTAAAAATTCCTGTTATCTAGTCTTAATGAAAGCCTTGGGTAAACAGAATTTCTAAGGGACAACATGTTGTTTTTTATGTCATAAAAAAACTTGAGAATGCAACAGAATCTGTGACAAAATCAGTACTTACTCTCTGTAATCGAATCCCAAACCGGATTGTACAAGGGTCATTACCAAACTTTATTTAATATACATTATGCTATGCCTCTCAGAAAAATCTAAGTCACTATATTAGATTAAGAGAAATTGGCTCAAAGAGCACTGACACTTGATTATTTGTAATCACTATATGAATTCAAGATCCTTCTCAAGCAAATAATGCTAATCACTGGAATAGACTTTAAAGGACATGCAGGCCCATTAGGGCCTATGTTCTACTGGCATAGTTCTATAGGCAGTTTCAAATAAGAGCATGCAGTTATGGGCACTTGGGAAGATGGATAAGCAAGTCGTGTATATCATTATAATTTCAAGAGACATAATTCAGTCTGCGTTTATCAGGGTGATTTTCAAAATGAACCCAGCCCTCATAAGAAACCAAATGAATTCTTTTAATTATCTAAACAAACACACCATTTTTATGGCTATTTCCGTAATAACTTCCACATATAGACATAAATGTTTGAAAATACAGTAGATTAAAGTAGATACTTAAACAATGGATAGGTATACCAGATGATATGTATATGTTTCTAGGTGATGTATGTGTCTCTGGGTATACATATGTTTTAGGCGTGTTTCAGTGTTTAGGTATAATTCTAATACTTCGCTTAATCACATGACTACACTGAAAAGCTCAAATGTTTGTATGACAATTTTTAAAAAAGTTAAGGGACATCCCTCAAGTCCTTTCTGTTTCTTAAAATGAGCACAGACTGCAGCAGTTCTAAAAACAAATAGTGCAACTTTGAACAGCTCAACATCATTATATGTGGTTGAATTTTAGATCTTACAGTATTTCTGAAACATTCAAACATTTATCTTTGTAAATATGTGCCTGTGTTTACATATATTAAGGAATAAAAATGTTAAGGTCACCCCAGCAGACCCTATTGATTTCCTTTAAGAAATGGCGAGAGGGCTGCCATATAAACTCGTTCTTAATAAATCAATTAAATAAAAAGGCATTTTGAAGCATTTCTTGGGCGGAAAATGTTTCTACTTTATATTTGGCCATTCTGGTAAATAAAAAGGCTTTCACCGTTTAAGGTAGAATAATATTAGATTTAGTTATGATGTTGATTACATTTGAAATTTCTGTTTCAGTGTTTCCAATAGTAAGTTTACAAATGCTAGACATTAAGACCATGCCTGTTTACGTCCGAATGACCTTTGATATCTATTATATTTAAAATTGATACGGATCTGAGTTTAAGAAAAAAAAATAACTTGAACAGTTCAAAGCAATCCATATTCCAGTATTTTCTCTCTGATCATGATGCATATTTTGACATGTTTATCTTCTCGAATTGCCTTACCTGATTTTTCTCAAATTGCTCCCGTTCAATTTCTAACGAGGATTTACCACGTTGTCCTATAACCCTAGGAAGATGTCGCGACGACATTCTGAATGACACTTATTCCACGGTAATTTGCAAACACTACACATTCACATCACAAATATTTATATTTTGCAAGTTCTCCAAAATTAGTCATGTAGAGCGACACCTACATCCGGTCTGTGTATTTGTAAAACCAACTTTATCGTCGAAATTACACCATGTATAACGAAGAGCTATCTGCACGGTACTGTTTTACACCATTTATAGCGATGAGCTATCTGCACGGTACTGTGTATTTTTCTTTCATGTTTTAACAAACGACTTGAGCACGACAGTAGAGTACATTTCTGTTAGTTTGATTCAATATTCATTCTTATAGAAGATATAAATTATATTTCAAGTAACTTTAAATATCCCTTTTGTTATTTTGCGTTTGAAGAAAGTAGTTATAAGTTCACTGCCACTTTAAAGAATAAAATGCCATGCAAAACTTAATAGGGTAATTACCGGCCTCAGTCTTTACTAGTGTGCTTTTTTATTTGGTAGGAATTCGTTTGCTTTATCGATTTGTCAAATTTTCAGTTCTTTTTTGTTTTTACCCCAAGTATCAATTTTAAAATAGCGCATGCACGAATCGATACATTATGGTTGAAAAAAAATCTACTTTGTTTTTGCAATAACTTAAAATGCCATTATTTTATTAAGGAGAACAACTTTTCATATATCAGGGGGCGGTACCTCGTGAACCTAAGGTTTCGCAAGTTAAGGTAACATTTACGATGGCATTACGAGAAAGTTACTACATGTATAAGGTAGTACCTGAAAACCAACCTTACCACGCGCGCAAGGAATCGTAATTAACGATCGTAACTTTTGTTATCTTGGGTTTTCACTCTGTGCAGTGGCCTCATTTTCTCGCTGTGTAGACTGACCTTCGTTTTACACAGATATTTTTACTTGCACGAGGTGTTTATATTATGTGTTTGTTTGTTTTGTTTGATATACGTCATTTTCTGCCAGCTAGGGCTAATGGACGTCCCAAAGAGAGGGAAGCAGATACACAAAACTCTTCTGTAGAGAACTATGGTCACACTTTATCCTGACACCGACAAACCAGCCATAAACCAGGGGCCTCCCGCACCGGAAGCGGACACTCTACCACTTGAGCTAACCGGATGGTGTTTATATTAAATAGATTAAGGATGGTAAAAGGGGAAAAAAGCCAGAAGACGGAAGTTTTCTTATGAGTACATTTACATAGTTGCGGAAGAGATGAGCATTAACAAATCTACTTTAGTTGGAAAATATGGTGATACAGTTGAGAGTGAAGAGAAATGAAAGATTTGGAACTGTATAACTATGAAAATGAATGCTTTTTCTAATGTTCAAAATTCAGGTGACGAAATAATAAAGAAGAGCACCGATTGGTCGTCTTTTGTGAAAATAAAAGCCTCTAAAATGAAACTGTCAATGCTAAAAACTGGCGGGGTGAAACTGACGTGCCGAGGTTGAGTCCTTTGGAAGAAAATGTCATCGGGATTATCGGTAAAATAGCCGTTGATGGTCTCAATCTGGTTGTAGACACCACCATCATGCACCGCAGTCCTAATTAAACAACATCGTTGACTAAGGCTGAATACACACATGCATAAAGCGTTCGTGCATTGCTAGAAAGTGATACCTGAAAACACTTTTTTTTTAATGAAATCACACGGGTTCGAAGAACAAATCGGAGAAAGCGATTTTCTATGTTATGCAGAATATATAACGTTGGAAGAAATGGTATATTTAATACTTAAGAGTTGAACTTACTGACACGGGGAACATTCCTCAACACATAACTCTTTACGGAATCGAGTTATCTCCCCTTGGACAGCTGTTTAGGGCTTTAGCAGAAATAGCTATTTTGTCACAGGCGAGGACCTGTCAAAAATGCCAAAAAAACTTTGAATTTTACCTTCCCCGTATCTTCCCCAAATGATATGGGGAACATTCCCCAACACATAACTCTTTACAGAATCTAGTTATCTCCCCTTGGACAGCTGATTTGGGCTTAAGCAGAAATGGCTATTGTCTCACAGGCGCGGACCTATCGAAAATGCCCATAAAAACTTCGAATTTTACTTTTCCCCGAAACTTTCCGAAATGCCATTGGGAACATTCCTCAACACATAACTCTTTACGAATTGAGTTATCTCCCCTTGAACAGCTGTTCTGGGCTAAAGCAGAAATGGCTATTTTGTCACAAGTGCGGACCTGTCGAAAATGCCAATAAATCTTCGAATTTTACTTTTCCCCGAAACTTCCCTAAATAACATGGGGAACATTCCTCAACACGTTACTCTTAATGGCATTGAGTTATTTCCCATTGGACAGCTGTTTTAGGCTGAAGCATAAATGGCTATTTTGTCATCAGCACGGACCTGTCAAAAATGCCAAAAAACTTCGAATTTTACTTTTCCCTGAAACTTTCCCAAATGCCATTGGGAACATTCCTCAACACATAACTCTTTACGGAATATTTTTATCTCCCCTTGGACAGCTGTTTTTGGCTTTAGTAGAATTGGCTATTTTGTCACAGGCGCAGACTTCTCGAAACTGCAAAAAAAAATTTGAAATTTACTTCGCCTTAAACTTCCCCAAATGACATTGGGAACATTCCTCAACACATAACTCTTTACGGAATTGGGTTATCTTTCATTGAACAGCTGCAGATATGGCTATTTAGTCACGGGCGAGGACCTGTCGAAAATGCCGAGAAAACTTCGAATTTTACTTTTCCCCGAAACTTCCCCAAATTATATGGGGATCATTCCTCAACACATAACTCTTTAAGGATTCGATTTATCTCCCCTTGGACAGCTGTTTTGGGCTTATGCAGAAATTGCTATTTTGTCACAGGCGGGGACCTGTGGAATATGCCCAATAAAATTCGAATTATACTTATCCTCGAAACTTCCCAAGATGACTTGGGAAACATTACTCAACACATAACTCTTTTCGGAATCGAGTTTTCTCCCCTTGAACGTCTGTTTTGGGCTTTAGAAGAATGGCTATTTTGTGACAGGTGGGGAACTGTGGAAAATGCCCTAAACATTTTAAATTTTACTTTTCCCCAAAACTTCCCCAAATGACATGGGCAACATTCCTTAACATAGTACTCATTACGAAATCTAGTTATCTCCCCTTGGACAGCTGTTTTGGGCTTTAGCAGAAATGGCTATTTTGTCACAGGCGCGGACCTGTCGAAAATGCCGAAAAAACTTCGAATTTTACTTTTCCCTGAAACTTCCCCAAATGACTTGGGGAATATTACTCTTTTCGGATTCGAGTTATCTCCCCTTGAACATCTGTTTTCGGCTTTAGCAGAATGGCTTTTTTATGACAGGCGTGGAACTGTCAAAAATGCCAAAAAACTTGGCATTTAACATTTCCCTGAAACTTCCCCAAATGACATGTGAAAAATTCCTGAACACATAACTGTTAACGGAATCTAGATCACCCCTTTGACAGCTGTTTTTGGCTTAAGCAGAAATGGCTTTTTTGTCACAGGCGCAGACCTGTCGAAAATGCCCAAAAAACTTCGAATTTTACTTTCCCCTAAACTTCCCAAAATGACATGGGGAACATTCCTTAACACATACATCTTTACGGAATTGAGATATTTACCCTTTAACAGCTGTTTTCGGCTTAAGAAGATATGGCTATTTTGTCACAGGCACCTGTGGAAAATGCCCAATAAAATATGAATTTTACTTTTCCCCAAAACTTCTCCAAATGACATGGGGATCATTCCTCAACACATAACTCATACGGATTCGAGTTATCTCCCCTTGGACAGCTCATTTGGGCTTTAGCAGAAATGGCTATTTTGTCACAGACGGGGACCTGTCAAAAATGCCAAAAAAACTTGGCATTTTACCTTTCCCTGAAACTTCCCCATATGACATGGGAATATTCCTTTACACATAACTCTTTACGGAATCTAGTTACCACCTCTTTGACAGCTGTTTTGGGCTTTAGCAGAAATGGCTATTTTGTCACAGGCGCGGACCTGTCGAAAATGCCGAAAAAACTTCGAATTTTACTTTTCCCTGAAACTTCCCCAAATGACTTGGGGAATATTACTCTTTTCGGATTCGAGTTATCTCCCCTTGAACATCTGTTTTCGGCTTTAGCAGAATGGCTTTTTTATGACAGGCGTGGAACTGTCAAAAATGCCAAAAAACTTGGCATTTAACATTTCCCTGAAACTTCCCCAAATGACATGTGAAAAATTCCTGAACACATAACTGTTAACGGAATCTAGATCACCCCTTTGACAGCTGTTTTTGGCTTAAGCAGAAATGGCTTTTTTGTCACAGGCGCAGACCTGTCGAAAATGCCAAAAAAACTTCGAATTTTACTTTCCCCTAAACTTCCCAAAATGACATGGGGAACATTCATCAACACATAACTCTTTACGGAAATGAGTTATTCACCCTTGAACAGCTGTTTTCGGCTTAAGAAGAAATGACTATTTTGTCACAGGCGCGGACCTATCGAAAATGCCAAGAAAACTTCGAATTTTACTTTTCCCCAAAATTTCTCCAAATGGTTCGAGTTATCTCCCCTTGGACAGCTCATTAGGGCTTTAGCATAAATGGCTATTTTGTCACAGGCGGGGACGTGTCAAAAATGCCAAAAAAACTTGGCATTTTACTTTTCCCTGAAACTTCCCCAAATGACATGGGGAATATTCCTTTACACATAACTCTTTACGGAATCTAGTTACCACCCCTTTGACAGTTGTTTTGGGCTTTATCATATATGGCTATTTTGTCACATGCGGGGACCTGTCGAAAATGCCAAATAAACTTTGAATTTTACTTTGCCCTGAACTTCCTCCAAATGACATGAGGAACATTCCTCAACACATAACTCTTTACAGAATCGAGTTATCTCCCCTTTGACAGCTGTTTTGGGCTTAAGCAGAAATGGCTATTTTCCCACAGGCGCGGACCTATCGAAAATGCCCAAAAAATCTTCGAATTTTACTTTTCCCCGAAACTTTCCGAAATGCCATTGGGAACATTCCTCAACACATAACTATTTACGAATTGAGTTATCTCCCCTTGAACAGCTGTTCTGGGCTAAAGCAGAAATGGCTATTTTGTCACAAGCGCGGACCTGTCGAAAATGCCCCAAAAACTTCAAATTTTACTTTTCCCCGAAACTTCGAGCCCCGAACAGCTTCTCCTAACCTTCATTTGTTGACACCCAGTACTTATTATACACAGGAAACGGACTCGAAAGTGTTTCTAAAAGCCATATAGGCTTTCGACAAAATCGATTATAATAATAATAATAATAATAAAATAAATAAGTTTAAACTAGATAAAAAAAAACGAAACATGCGATTTTGTTTAAACTACACATTTATAAGCGACCCTGATCAATTTGCGCAACAAGCTGCATATGTGTGAACTATATGCACTTACAAGTATTATCCAGGTCAAGTATCACAACTGTGAGCTAGATAAAGTTGTAGTTTTAGTGATTTTTTTCTGTACATAAATTATAGATGGTTAATGACATAACTACAGGTTTCTCTTATATGTGTGCTTTATGCGACTGCACTCCAAATTTGGTAAAAACTTTCAGAAGTTTCAAAGTACCTGCAAAAGTTAGTAAATATGGACATAACATGAATGCAAGATGTTTCAGGAAGAAACTCTTTATAGAGTCAATTTTATTGTGAAATTTTCACATAAAGTCCCTGAAACCTTGCTATTCAAAATCGTCTACATCAGGGCTAACGGGGTAATTTTATGAGGTAAAATTACTTATTTTGAATGTGGTTTCTTTTTTTTTATTTTTTTTTATAATTATTAGGTCACAAGACTTGAAGTATCACTTCCAATCATAGAGTATCCATGCTTCCTGAATATATCTCAACAGTTTCCAGATATTCAATATCCTAGACCATATCTGGAGTGCTGCTGTGCAATACTAAATTAGTGTTTTCAAAGATGTATAACTCGTCAGACTATTTCTACGCACTAGGATTATGCACAGTACGGAAGACTAACTGTATGTATATAAATAACATCATGAAACACAGCTGATATTTGACCCAGTTCTTATATTATTTGTTCACGTATACGTGACGTTTAGCATGCTACGTAGGTTGTAATATAACAACTCGTACGAAGTTGTGTGAAGTTGGCTATGCAATCGACACTCTACAATCGACATTCGCAGTAAGTTAAATGACGAGTTCTGCAATCGACATTCAGATCTGCATTGGCAGTAAGTTCA
>JAULCC010581577.1:0-10493 GCA_032358795.1 Nuttallia obscurata
CGCTTTTGTGTACGATGCCAATTTCCATTTTTATAGAGGTGCACTCCAAGATACTTGAATGATTTCACTATTTCTATCCGAGAGTTAAATATAAAGAAATCATAGTTTGTGTGGCGACCATTTTCAAATATCATTATTTTTTATTTATTATGTTACAATGTTAATTAATGCAACCCTCCCCTTTAAAGCTAATAGTCAGGTTTTAATACACCCAATTAATAAAGCAGAAGCATTTAACAGTTACTTTTGCTCAGTTTCGAAGTTATACAATGAGCCTAATGAGCCGATATTCAATGAACGCACGAATTCCACTTTTCATGACATTACAATTTTAGAATCGGAAGTAGTACACCAATTAAAACTATTGAATATATCTAAACCCCCTGGACCTGATAATATAAGCCCAAGAATCCTCAAACAAATCTTTCCGCAAATTTCAGCCCCGTTAACAAAACTCTTTAATTTATCACTTTCCAAGCGCCAAGTACCATACCAATGGAAACGTTCGTATGTAATACCCATATACAAAGGAAAGGGCGATTCGGATATCCCCCAAAACTTTCGACCAATTTCACTAACAAGTATTGTATGCAAAGTAATGGTGAACATTTTATTTAAACACCTTTTCAATTTTATTACAGAAAATAATCTTCTTAGTAAGCAACAATCTGGATTTCAACCAAACGACTGTACTGTTAATCAAGTAATAGACATAAACAATTCAATAATATTCAATCTTGATAAAGGGAAAGATGTAAGATTTATATTCTGTGATGTTGCCAAAGCTTTTGATAAAGTATGGCGTCGAGGGCTGCGATTAAAATTAGAACGTTATGGAATTAAAGGTAATTTACTGAAATGGATCGAGCGCTATATTTGCGACAGGGAAGAGAGGGTTGTTGTTGACGGATTTTCGTCTTGTTTTTCTACAATAGAAGCTGGGATCCCTCAGGGCTCGGTCCTCGGACCGTGTTTTCCTCCTCTACATTAACGATATTACTGATAACTTAATTAATAATGTAAAACTCTTTGCAGATGATACTTCTCTCTTTGTAATAGTTGACAAAGAATATGAAGCAATGTGCTACATCCCTATCAAATGACCTTGCACATATTAACGACTGGGGTGAACAGTGGACAATAACTTTCAGTCCTCAAAAAAATAAATCTTTGACATTCACAAGGAAAACATGCCGTCATCCTCCAGTTTATTTCGCTTGAGCTCCGGTAGAAGAGGTCACGTCTCATGCCCACTTAGGCTTAACGCTCCAATCAAATTCCACATGGTCGTCACACATTGAAAATATATATAGTAAAGCTCGAATGTTAAAGTATTCAACTGATCGGGCAGCTTTTTAAAATATATATCGCATTCATAAGACCTGTTTTAGAATATGCCAACTCAGTATAGACAAACTGTACTCAACAAGAGTCTGATTTACTCGAAGGGTGCAAGTCGAGGCGGTACGCATTATAACGGGTCTACAGCGTAATTCATCTAGGTCTTGTTTATACGAAGAACTAGGATTAGAACCCCTAGCAAACCAAAGAGAAAACCACCAACTTACTATCATTTTTAAGATTTTAAATGGAAAATGCCCACAATACATGACTGATCTTATTTATCCATTAATAGATACCAACCATAATCTTCGCTCTTCAAATCATAATCTATGTCGAACGACTTCCTTTTACAACAGTTTTGTACCTAGCACGATCAGAGCGTGGAATTCGCTCCCAAATGAAATTAAATCCTTAACCTCTGTTGAAGAATTTAAAAATGCCCTCTCTCTATTGAGCAATGTGACAAAGCCTCCATTATTTTATAATCTTGGCAAATGACGCGAAAATATCCATCTCTGTCAGTTACGAAATAAGGGAAGCAACTTGAATAAACACTTATTCGATCATCACTAAATAGAATCACCGTTATGTCCAAAGTGCACCATTGAAAGTGAAGACAGTTATCACTTCTTTTTTAATTGCACAGCCTTCTATATATTGAGACAAAATATGTTTCGAGAACTGAAAAACATACATGGACTGGATGAGATAACTTTAGATACCGTATTGTCAGGCACTGACGGTCTGAGCCAGGTGTTAATTTTGGACTTGTCGAGTATAGTCCAAAATTATATTAAATGTACCAGGAGGTTTGAGTGACTCATTTGCAAAGAAATACAAATTATTTTTGTCCTGTATAAATGTTTGGCTTCACAGGCAAAACTTAACTAGTAATCCTGCAGTAAATAAATTTTACAGCAGATATGTCTTTTCAAAGTAGTACTACCAACTATCAATGAGTTTGATTGATAGCATCCTGAAGATTGGCAAAAATATTTATTTTAGATATATTACAATTGTTGTAAGGATTTTACCTGTAATTCTACTTTTTTAACAATACATAGGTTCTCACTTTCAAATTCATTTGAAATTTCATCAAACTACATTATATAACCAATTTTCAAGACGGTTGAGTTACCAAAAGGTTTTAAAAAGATTTGACACATTGACCTTGTTATGGACTTAATTTTACCCATTTCCAATATAACTTAATTAACTTCAATTTTCAATTAAAAAAGTTTTAATTTAATTGAATTTAATATTTTAATTAAACTACATTATATTAACAATTTTCAAAACGGTTGAGTTACCAAAAGGTTTTAAAAAGATTTGACCCATTGACCTTGTTATGGACTTAATTTTACCCATTTCCAATATAACTTCTTTTACTTCAATTTTCAATTAAAAAGTTTTAATTTAATTAAATTCAATATTTTAATTGAATAAGATTTAACTCAATTCAATAATTCAAAATATTTCAATTTACAAAGCTGTTATTAGATTTGTTCTTGGTTTATAACCCCACCCCGTAAGGCCCTTTTACGCGAATGTTTACTAAATTGAGAATATCATTGAAGATATGTGTTCCTACTCTTCAGATGCACAACTAACCTATTTCTAATTGTTATTGGAATATAGTAATTAACTGTTGTAAAGCCCCAAATCTGTTTCATTTTATGTCCTTTCGAAAAAAAAAAATTATGACAAAATTCATGAAAAAGGGAGACAATTCGACCCATATAATTGAAAAAAAAAACAGTCATATCTTATTTCGTATAGACAGATTTGTTTTAAACTTTATTTATTTATACTGTTTACAATACTAAATAATATAACAAGAAACAAAGTGTTTTTTTTCACTTTACATCAACAAACTCCGTAAAGAACCCGAAAAACGTTGTTTTTCCTTGCCGTTCAGCAAGCGAACCTCTATAAAAACAAAATACCTATACCAAAGTTTGCATTCACAATCTTAAATTTACTTTTCCTATAAAACATCACGAAGTATTTCTGTAAAATTTCTGTTTATACAATAAAATCCCAAACTTTAGTAGTGCAAGCTGCCATAGTAATACAAGAAAGTCAAATCCAACCAATCATATATAAAATACAGTGCTGATATGTTCAACACTTATCAATAAAACAATAAACATTACATGAAAGTGCAAACATTTGAGATGTAATACTTTATATAGCTCAGCATGATTCATTTTAACTTGCCTATACTTGAAAATACAATACATAATACAAAACACAAAACAACAAGAAGGCCCTTGAGGCGCTCACCTGTAGATTACAGCCATTGTTTTTATAAACAACAGGGGAAAATCTCCCCATATAAATCTTATAATATCTTAGCTCTAACATTAATAGCTTTAGATGATACATGTAAGATTAGTGATCCCATTCAAGGAACACTTATGTAAAATTATTTGCAAATATGTCTACTAGTTTAAGAGAAGAAGATTATTAAAGTGTTCACTAATTTTATATACGGATAACTAACTCCCCCCACCCCCCTCCACACATCCCATCCCATCCTGGTGGCCATGTGTTTTTACTAATCAAAATTATTTGAAAAGTCCTTGAAGAGGATCTTTTTTAAAAACACTTCTGCCAAATAAAATTCAAATCCGACCACTAGTTTTGGAGTATAAGACAGTTTAAGTTTTCACTATATCCATATTAGGAAACCTGACCCCGCCCCCTGATAGCCACATTTTTCACTGATCAATATAATTTGAGCAAAATCATTGTAGAAGGTCACCCAAGGAACACTTATGCCACATTATTTTCAAATTTGGTCGCTGGTTTTTGGAGAAGAATGTCTTTAAAGTTTTTTTTTCCTTTCTGTTGCCAGGGCAATCAGTGTTCTGCATAGAATCAAATTATTTGAACAACTTTGAAAGAGGACCACACAAGGAACATTTTTGTAAAATTTTGTTGAAATTGGTCGAGCCGTTAAGGAGAGCTAAAAATAAAAAAGAATAATTACTCCACGAGAATAGCATTACAGCTGCGTACTAGGATGCGTACAAACTATTGTTATATACACCTTTATATGATTTAATTCTTTTTTAAATTCGATTCAGTTCAATATTTCAAACTATTTTAATTCAATTTCATTTAGTTTAATTGAATTAAAATATTTAATGGTCGATGGTACATATACATTTGTTTACAATACAAGATATACTGAAAGCAATTATATTTCCGAAAGATAGTACCTCGGTAGGTTAGAATGTTACAAAGTACTTTGTATTGTAAAGTTTGTTTTTAAAAATCGAAAGTATTGGAGAGAAACGAATACTTGGATCAATCTCATTCCATAATTCAAGCAATGAAGGTATAGTAGATTTATAATATATATCAATCCACCTTGATAAGTGACACATTCAGCGTTTATTTCTTAAGCACAGTGAAATGGCGCGCGGCGGACCACTACTTCAAATGGAGGACATAACCAGGATATCGAGAATTTTATTTCGTTACTTAGAGAGATGAAAGCAGAGGTGAATTTGCATATATAACTATCAAGATAGATTATACAATTAGAACTGTAACCAACCTGCAATCAAAAAACGAGAAATTGCACCACGATAATCTAGATATATAAGATATCTCGAAAAGATGGAGGTTTTAAGGCAAAACTAGAGTAGATGTTTATTCACGCATAAATAGTCTACGGTTCAATGGCAGTATATATGAAGACTGGCGAGAAAGAGAAAAGAAAGTCAGAAATGTTATTCGAGATAATCTCAAAATGCCGGCCTATGAAGAAGTTGAAACAGAGCGAGCCCACATATTCGGAGGAAGAAATAGAGTTACAAGTACAATAATGGTAACATTTCAAAGTGCAAAGACATTAATGCTCCAAAAGGGCAAATAGATATTTGATAGACATTCGCGTTAACTCAGTGCACGAAGACTGCACGGATAAAGTTAAGCTACATGTACATAGGCGAGAACTAGGTAAGCGGTTGCTTCGGGCAAGGTATAACGGAACTCGTGCGGCTATAAGATTTGACAAGCAAATTAAAGAGAAAAAAACACTTAAAAATACGACGAAATCGTTAAAATCGGGCCACCAAGTTGCGAACAGGTACTCAAGCACGTGGAAAAAACACGCGGAACATCAGACCAAAATAATGTAATTAGCAACATTTAAGCTAACGCAGTAAATATTGGCACAAGTCCGAGTGGACGACTAATTCGTGAAAAAAACCGAAAGTTTCGAGGCCAGCGAGACAGACTAATTAGAAACCAAAGACAAGAACGACAGCATTGTAGGAGGCGGGCCTGTTGACTAGGGGTCAGGTAAAGACCCACCTACATTGGCAAACATTGTCACATGGAATATTGAAGGGGGGGATATAAAAAAATATGCAAGATATATTTTGTTTACAAATTATCTAGGTTCTTACGACATAATTGGATTGGTAGAGACATGGGCTATTACAAAATGAATTTACACCACATCTAGATCAATACGTATTTCGATTGTGTAAGACGAAACATTGATAACTGTTTACGAAATAGCGATCGAGTTAGAGCACATACCAGAAACAGCCTTTTAATGGAAGAACTGAAAGCCAATTTGTGAAACGACTTCGTAGATTGTGTTGTATTATCAATCAAATCTAGTTTATTTTAATTGATGGATTTAATTGTATTTTTCATAGCGTATGTCTCACACAAGGGGTCACCCGTTTACAATAATTTGCAAGATTATAATGGTATAGCACTTTTAGATGACAATACCTCATACTTCAAAAATACATATCCTGATTGTCATTTGTACTAAGCCAGCGCTCTGAAATATCCGACACAGTTTTTTGCAAGGATTACATCCCTGATGATTCTTTGCACAATATTTTAAATTTAAATGTGAAGTATAGATCTGGCGATGTTTATTTACCTCGAAATAATATGAATGGCGAAAAATATAATCAGTTCGGTAAAACTTTAGTTTGACTTATGTTGAACACACAGTAGATATATTTTAAATATGTGTCTGTATGACGATATTGCAGATAGTTGTACATGTATACATGTAGCTAATAATGGCATCAAGGTTAAAGACTCAATCTGTGCACAGCTAAGATTTAGATAGTAACAGCAGACCGAACAACAGAATGAAAGTCAGACAATTTGATAGATTTAAAAGGTATTAAAACTCGAAAGAGCTATATATCACAATTTTTATCGAAAATATGCATCTAATGAAAAATGAAATATATAGTTGCATTGCTGAAGATGCAAATGATGCATTAGGTAAAATAATTGACTTGTACAGAAGTTTAGTTTAGAAATTATTTCATTTCAAGAGATTTAGAGGCATGGGTTGGGCCACAAGTTCTCACAGCTTTAGTTACGGACCTTCCCCTTAATTTCATACATACATATCATTCAATAACAGCGGCTCCTGAAAACAAACATTTCAATACTTACAAGGTGTGCAAATTTAACAAGTGTGAGCGAAAGCATGAGAAATAAAAACAGAGAGAGAAAGAGTGAGAAATGAAAAGATAGTTAGAAAGAGGGAGAGAAAGATAGAAAGAGAGAGAGGAAAAAGAAAGTTACTAAAATATCTAATAGTTATTCATGTGGTTAGTGATGGCTAATCAGCACAAAATGTCGGCAGAAGATTCATGATATAACAGGTTCTTTCCCAGAACTGTGACCAGATAACATGGTAATCCAAATTTTCAAATCTGTTTCAAAGGCAAATCCATCGAATTACAGGAGAATTGCACTTATAAATACAATGTATGAACTATTTTCAAATAGTTGTTAACGAGCGATGATTATGTATTATGGCTGAATATATCGGTAAAACCGATGAAGAACAGGCCGGATTTCAGACAGGTTATTCAACAATAAACAACATTTTTACATAACAAAGTATGATTCATAAGTATATATGTAAGCCTGGTGGAAGGTTTTATGCTTGATATGTGGACTTTCATAAGATATTTGATTGGTGTGTACATATTAAGGTTTTAAACAGTATGTAGAACAAAGGTGTTGAAGGAAATCTTTTCTGGTGTTTATCTCAATATTTTCATATTTAAAATCACATGTATGTATATATGACAAGATTACTCAGCCATTCACCTGCAATATCGGTACGAGACAAGGCGATATTTGTAGTACGATAATATTTTTCCAATACATAAATAATTTATCCGAGTTTTTAAGAGAACAATGACACAGAATAGTGTTTATTAAAATATGATTCCCGATATATCATGTCCTTTGTTTGCTGATGATATCGCAAACTGTGCTAAAAGAGCGATTAATTTACAGTCACAGTTGAACTTTATATCTGACTATTGTAATAGCACTGGTATGGTTGTGAATTTGAATAAAACTGAAAATATTGTTTCAGAAACGAAGGCCGTGTAAGATGGACATAAAATGGATTTATGATAGCATACCATTTGTAAATAAACATATGGGTATTTTGTTAATACAGAAATTGTCCTTGACTGCAAATAAAAAACAAAGCTTAATCCTCGAGCAAAAAGGATTATCTGTTACATGAAAGCTTATCCGAGAAAAATTATCCGTGTTACACTTTAAGTGAAAGCTTTAATTATATGACTCATGGCTAAACCGATTTTAACGCAAAAGTTAGGGAGCTGAGTATTCTGATATTACAGAACAGATACAGACACACTTTTGCAAACAATTGTTTAGAGTAAATATAATGTTAACACCTTAAGGAAGTGTAGAAGGTTTCCTCTTTTTTTTGATGTACGTCATTTTCTGACAGCTAGGGCTAATGGACTTCCCAGAGAGAGGGAAGCAGATGCAAAGAACTCCGCTGTAGAGGACTATGGGTCTTTAACGTTACCAGCGTATAGTACTGACATATGCGGAGGCTATCCTAACACCGACAAACCAGTGGTAATGCTAATCCTTTATCCTGAGCGTAAGGAAGGGAGCCATTACAACCATTTTTAGAGTCTTTAGTATGACCCGGCCGGAGGTCAAACCCGCGGTCTCCCACTCCGGAAGCGGACGCTCTACCACTTACCGGGCGGTCTGTATAACGTGCCATGTTAAATGTTTTAAATATTTGTGCAAATTATTACAGATACAAAACGACCGATATTCAAAACAATGTTATAAAATGCTGAAATAACAAGATGACGTTGGTAGACGTAATTGGGTCACGTCAATCAAAATGTTACTTTTTCGTTTTCGGTTTGGTTTTATTTGGATACCACATGACTTTGGAGACATAGAATCTAGGTATGTTTGCTTAATGTTTTAAGGAGAGATTGAGTTATTGTTGCATCCAGAATTGGCTTGAAAAAATACAAAGGATCTTTCATGAGTGCTCATCAATGGTTTGATTTATAAAATTATTTTTTTGAAAACGATAGAAACGAGACTTGTGTTAAATGAATACACAAACTTTTTTGTTTATACAAATACTACTTTTATATATCATCATACATCATAATAATCACTAGTGAATATCATCCCGTGAATATCGGAAAATATAAATTTGCGTAATTGTACACTGGCGCCGTAAGTAATGTTAAAAGAAATGGTCATCTATGTGTGGTCTTTATGAACATATCAAATCATTATTGAATCCAGAAAGATATTTAACATGTCTTCTATATTATAAAAGCATTTGCAAGGTTTTGAAGTTCAAGATATATGTTTAAATTGAAACTGGTCGACATCTTAATGTCGAAAGAGAAAGTATGATAGGTACGTATTGTTTTGAAAATGGTACCATAATGTATACTGATGATGAATTTATGTATTTTTCCACTTTTTACATTTAAGGGAGAACAAGTTAATGTTGGGGTTTGTTGAAAAAGGAGAGGAACTGATATTGAAAAATTCTATTCATTATTGAAATCTGAAAATATTGCATTCTACAGGTTAATGACAAAGGAAAAAAAACAAAATTACTTCTACAACAGAATATGTTTTTAAAAAATGTTAAGCACAACTCTATTCATGAAATGTATATTATGTTGTATTCTGGGCTGCGTGCCTACATTAACATGATAAAGGCTTTGAATTTAAATTTAGTGCAAGAACTTCTTTTTATGCTCACGTAATATGATTTATTTTTAGCACCTATGAACCGTGATCTTAATGCTTAATCTTTTATTACACACAGTGTCTGTTTAAATAAAACGTATTCTGTCTGCTTAGAAGCTTAGAAGGTAACACACATCTGCACTCAGTCTAATTAAAATCAGATCTATATCATTTCAATACTTTTCAAGGTAGAATCTGATTACGTACTTTTGTAATACACTTTCAGCTAATTTAGCGATCAGCCAATCAAAACGTTACTTATACAATTCTGAAAGTAAACTTCAATCGTATAATTTGCGAGCGTTTCGATTGAGTAACAATAAAAGCTGACGAATGAGGTTTGAAAGGACTATTTTGATAGGTTAACCTTGTTTGGTAGGTTTACCAAAATTATCTACATATAGCTAAAAGGTATAATCCTTCTACGGTTCGTTGTCAGATCCTACCGTGAAAAGTATTTGAAATGTATAGATCTGATTTTAATGACATTGATATGCAGTCTAAAAGACATCAAGCTGAATCTTATGGTAAATTAATCTGAGGACATAATCAAGAAGAAATTCGAGAGGAAGACAGAAATTTAATCCTTCGTCAAAGTTACGATCGTTAGAAAAGAAAAACGGCTCTAAACAAGTCGAAACATACGTCATGTTTTTAAAGAAAATTGGTGGTGGTGGGATAGAGTAAAAAGTAGAAAATCATACCACGAAATTTCAGATCACATGGCATTCACGTTCGGAGTGATGTCGTTCATTGTTTTTCGACTTTTCTGCTTTCGCGTATTTTACGATAACTTTAAACGCAGTTAGTCTACTATAGAGACCTTCCATGAAATTTGAAATACGGGTAATATTCAAATGGAGTGTATCACTTCTGAATGAGTCTAGAGTTTTGAAGATGCACATGCACTTTAAACCGTCCCTTACATAAACTTTAAACATGCATTTAGATTTTGTTTGTTTGTTTGATTTACGTCACTTTCTGCCAGCTAGGGCTAAGGGACGTCCCAAAGAGAGGGAAGCGGATACACAGAACTCTTCTGTAGAGAACTATGGTTCTTTAACGTGCCCAGTGTA
>JAULCC010581910.1:0-17888 GCA_032358795.1 Nuttallia obscurata
ACTGTATACGTTTTAACTTTACTGTCTAAGCTTTAACTATACTGTTTATGCTTTAACCATACTGTATACGCTTTAACCATACTGTATACGCTTTAACCATACTGTATACGCTTTAACTATAATGTATATATATTAACTAAAATGTCTAAGCTTTAGCTATAATGTATACATAATAACTAAAATGTCTAAGCTTTAACTATAATGAATACATTTTAACTTAACTGTCTAAGCTTTAACTATAATGTATACGTATTAACTAAAATGTCTATGCTTTAACTATAATGTATACATATTAACTTAACTGTCTATGCTTTAACTATAATGTATTCATATTTACTTAACTGTCTATGCTTTAACTATGATGTATACATATGAACTAAAATGTCTATGCTTTTTCTATAGTGTATACATATTAACTAAAATGTCTAAGCTTTAACTAAAATGAATACATTTTAACTTATCTGTCTATGCTTTAACTATAATGAATATGTATTACTAAACTGTTTAACATACCTGTCTATACTTTAACTAAACTGTCCATACTTTAACTATACTGTCTATGTTTTAACTATACTGTCTATGGTTTTACTACACTGTCTATGCTTTAACTTTACTGTCTATGCTTTAACTTTACTGTCTATGCTTTAACTATAATGTATATGTATTTACTAAACTGTTTAACATAACTGTCTATGCTTTAACTAAACTGTCCATACTTTAACTTTACTGTCCATACTTTAACTACACTATCTATGCTTTAACTTTACTTTCTATGTTTGAACTACACTGTCTATGCTTTAACTACACTGTCCATACTTTAACTATACTGTCTATGTTTTAACTATACTGTCTATGGTTTTACTACACTATCTATGCTTTAACTTTACTGTCTATGCTTTAACTACACTGTCTATGCTTTAACTTTACTGTCTATGCTTTAACTTATCTGTCTATGCTTTAACTATAATGTATATGTATTTACTAAACTGTTTAACATAACTGTCTACGCTTTAACTAAACTGTCCATACTTTAACTATACTGTCTATGTTTTAACTATACTGTCTATGCTTTTACTAAATTGTCTATGCTTTAACTATATTGCTTATGCTTTACCTACACTATCTATGCTTTAACTTTACTTTCTATGTTTGAACTACACTGTCTATGCTTTAACAACACTGTCTATGCTTTAACTATAATGTATATGTATTTACTAAACTGTTTAACATAACTGTCTATGCTTTAACTAAACTGTCCATACTTTAACTATACTGTTCATACTTTAACTACACTATCTATGCTTTAGTTTTACTTTCTATGTTTGAACTACACTGTCTATGCTTTAACTTTACTGTCTATGCTTTAACTTTACTGTCTATCTTTAACTACACTGTCTATGCTTTAACTTTACTGTCTATGCTTTAACTTTACTGTCTATGCTTTAACTTCTTTGTCTATGCTTTAACTTTACTGTTTACTTGTATGAGTTGCTTCTCTCTACAACACTCACTAGAGTTTTGTTGCATCTGGTGTATCAGTAATTACAACCAGTGTCATAAAACCATGATATGCAAGATGATAGTGTGTACTGATGGGAAATACTCAGATATGATGTTTAATTGTTCTATCAAAAAAGCACGCACGAGTAGTGCATGTGGAAATAAAATCACATGCTTGTTTCATGCGTGTACATTTACTATTTACGTACCAAAGATATTCGCTTGAAATGTCCGCAGAACCCTGAATAATACATAACACTTCAAAACAATGTTGTATTCATTTTACTTGGAGTGATATTATATTAAACATGGGCGGGTAGTCTTAAACTCGAACGAATGCTTATGTCAATGTCAATTAATAACTCGGGAGGGTGTTTGGAAATTGTCACTTATTTTAAAACTGTGTATCCTGTTTCTAACACAGTTGGCTACAGTATATATTTATTAGGTTTACCCCCTTTTCTGTTTAACCTACGCTGTAGAAAAGGTATCATAACAAGAAGTGTCATATATAAACAAACTATCTTTGAGAGTCAGCTTTTGTGACCCAATCAATCATATAGTTTATTCTTTGTAAAGACAATACATTCAGTCAGCAACATGAAACCGCAAGAGAATGGTGTCCCCGTGATAAGTACAAGGGTTGCTTGATAAGTTGTGAGCCTTATATGTAAGGGTTTGACTTTTGGCGGACATATTGCATTATTTTTTCAACATAATCCTCTTCAGTATATATACACATTTGCCAGCGGCGTTAAAGGGCCTCAATGCCACTTTTAAAGATGTCCTTTTCTTGACTGTTCAGAATGTCCTCTACTGCAATGACGTCATCAACTGAGCGGAATTCGGTACCGGAAATGGCCTTTTTTCAATTTTGGAAGTAGATAAAAGTCTGATTGAGCGAGAATCCCTAGAACTGCTACGACATCAAAGGTGCTAGGTCTTTCTTATGCACTATTGAATCACTGCTCTTTCAGCTATTTTAGTCCATTGTGCAAAAGTAACTTGCCTTGTGATTGCTTTAGCGTGCTACATCTTCGACACACACTTACCAAATGACACAAGTCTTCGGATACACAGCCTTAAACAAACAGGGAGTAGTAGGGCTGAAAAAGACATCCCTTCTTAACTTAATTGCTTAACTCCTTCCATACAAGGCTCAATGTTTACCAAGCAACCTTTTGTGGTTACAGTGCAGTTGTTAACGTGGTTGAGCGTGTTTCCTAACCTAAATTTTCCCCGTGCGGCTTTGCAGTGTTCCTTCTGATTAACAAGAGTAAGGTTACTGCCATCCCTGGTTTGATCTGAAGAGGCGATTTATTGGGATTGTATGCATGGAGTTCCTGCAAGTCATTTTCTTTACCGGCTATACCTAGTTTGACTTTATACCTCATATTTCTTATCTCGGTGTTTTTCAAATAAGGTGTGAATACAGAAATATAGTGGCCGCCATGGCGCCACGTAATATGTAATTGTGTTACAATAAGGTAAATCTCCACTTCATTTATTCAATCAATTAATCACTCGTTTATAACAATAACATAGCAAAATAGATAAGTAAATTATTGGCAATACCTAATTGTGAATATTTAATCATATTCTTGCTTTCATCTGTTCTGAGGTCTCCTTTATGGCTCGGCGTTTGGAGTATCTTGACTTCTAATCAAGTATCCCTTCACGACTGTTGGGTTGTGAATTCTAATCTTTACCCATTCCTAGACTTAAAACCCAAGAATAGTCTGTTAAACGCTAGATTGGATCTCAGCTTTTATTAGAATGGTAGAACTTGGGAGCCAAACCACAGGGTTATAGATAATTCTTGTGTTTCAGGGCTAAGAAGGGGTTGGTAATTTCTAAGCCTGGTCCGGATCATAAATTTATAAATGTAAATGAACTGTCCAGCTAGCTTTGAAAGTTCGTTGCTAACCAAGAGCACTAGAAGGCTCGTTCACTACAAAAAAGTTATGACGTCAATTGTAGAAATGAGCAAATTGAATTGACTGTTTCTCATGTCGTTGGTTTGTTGTTGATTTTGTCTCATTAAAAAAACTAATATCGAGTTAAATGTTACATTGTTGTACATTTATCTTTGTAAAGCTATTGTTTAAAAAAAGTTAAAACATGTCTATAAGTACATTCTGTATGATTTTAATCCATGGATTTGTTCATGTTTTATTATGCTGCTCTGGATCACAGAAGAAAAACAGCGGCATTCGATTTTTAGATACATCTAACTCATGGGTATTGTTTCCCCTAACGTGGTCAAGTGTGGTCATTTCCACATCACAAAAGTGTCACCAAGCAATTCCCTCTCAGCGTGGTCAAGTGTGGTCATTTCCACATCACAAAAGTGTCACTGAGCAATTCCCTCTCAGCGAATTACCTCCGTTATTACACAGATGTGATGCTAATGAAATCATTCTCTCTCGGTGCTAAGAGATCTGACTACTTAAATGCAGTACAAATGATATGTATTTTATTCACAATATTTGCATACATTGGGGAAATCGGAACTAATTCTCTGACACGCCTCTTATTCAATTCCAGGAATGCTCGTCTAATGAGATACTCTCCCCATATTATATCATTTATCTAGTTGTATATTTGTATAATTTATAGATCAGCTTTTTTTTTGCAATGAAAGCATGTCTGAATGTTATGGCTGTTTTATACGAACCCATGTATTGCGATACCTGTTTCTCGTCAGCGTAGAAGATTTCCTTAAGTTTATTTTGTACGTTCATGACTGCTAATAACTTTTGATCAGGAAATAAATATCAAGTTATAATCGAACGAAACAACACAGTTCACAATCTTTCAGAATAGCGAAATAGTGTAAAATTTTGACTGTCGTTTCTAAAATATTGACGCTGTTAATAAAAACATATTATGTTATTGTGTTTATTAGTATTTTATGTGTCGTTTTTTGTAATAGGGAGGAGACGTCGATGGGGTTTATTGTTCTATTTTTTTCTATTTTGAATACGAGCGTAATATTCAGTCTACCGAAAGCCTGGTGAGTAGATCTAATCTAAATTCTATACGACATTCCTCATAATTACTAACTGGCAGTTATTGAGATTTTACTAAGGCGGGGAACTTGACCTGAGAGACAGTTCAATGCATATTTACATAAAGATGCAGTTGTATCTGACATTTTCATAAAATGCAATCGGGATAAAGTAGTATTCAACGATTACATGTTATTTGACCTATTATTGAATAATCTAAAACCACTGCTAAGAAGGTGATTTGGTAGAGCTGCAAGCTAGATGAAGCTGAAATAAAAGGAAAAAGAAAAAGATTATTAAACCATTTCACTTCCGGTTTGGACCGGTTTTAATTTATTTTGGTAAGATGCGGTATGTGATTTAGGCCCGACCTAATAGCATGGCGCATATGAATGTATGTCACCATGTTTACAGCGGACACATTTGCTCTTATTCAAGTAGAATAAATATATTAATGAAATCTCAACTTTACGGTTTTCCTTTACTTATTTGAACAATGAGAGAGAAATAGAAATATGTAACTTTTATTTTATCTCTCAATATTGAATGGAGAACTAATTAGTTGTTGCAGGGCATATTATAATAATCGACCGTTCTCAATAGACGGTAATACATGTATAACCACCTTCCAAAAACTGTGTAATTTGACCATAAACGTCCTTTTAGTTGGTGTAAACAGATTCCGGAATATGCTAAAAATGCAATTTTTGGCTTCAAAAATATAGGGAAATCATTGTTTATGTGTTTTGGGATGGGTCCAAATGTTCTGTATCAAGATATCTAAATACCGGTTCTATAGCCGATCTTGTATCACGTGACGATTTCTAATGGTGGTAATTTAAAGTAACTGACAAGCCAGCGCGGACTGCTTCCGCCACCATGCAGATGCATTAATGTGGCCAGATTTTATTTCTAGTGTTGTAAGGTGTTGACGGTTAAAATAATCCACGCTACAGTTAAGTCCAATAGAAACAGATTACAGACGGTTCCTGGCTTAACGTTTCCGTCGAAGCCTAATATTTCTGTCTCTTTCAGTGGCATTTATTTCATTTTTGTTGTCGTTTCTTGTATGTGATTTAACGAATGTATCGCTGCAATTGACATTGAAACTTGAAAACATTTCTTGTGAAGCTTGTTTAGAGGTATTACTTGTGTTCGGTTCCTGGTACTAATACTATTTTACTCTGTTCCCGCACGTTATTGAGGGTTTTTGTACCATTAACAGTGACAGCTGCATTTAAAGCAGATTTGTTAAATGTCGAAAGTTAAAACTGTTTAATTTCATACGCGTTAAATTCTATATGGAGCCTTTTAAATCCAGTAGTGTTGCAGTTTTTTTCATAGTCAAACATACTATTATAAAAGCCGTTGGTCGGGGTTATCATCCCCAATTTGAAAGAAATAGATCACCTTTATTCCGTCGTGATTTCTAACTCAATGAAAGCACTCCGTACGTTGCTTTGAATGCTTTTTTCTCAAAACTTCGTATTACTGTTTCGAGTATTAAACATACAGAAAATTATTTTTAATATGCACACGACTAGTTCAGAGCTGATGGTTTAGTGGAAATATGACCAATCTTTCTACATCAGAGACATCTTGACTCTAATTCTGGCAGGCTAAGTAGACCATTTTAATCTTGGACAATCTCTTTTACCCTATTTGTCTATTTGTTTTGAACTATTTCTATATTGTGTATCTACTTTTTTCAATCATTAGATTTTGAATAAATTTTTTATACAATATTAGGGATCAGGCCGTAACTAATGTTGGAAGAACTTGTGGCCCGATCCCATATACCTGTTCTCATATAAAATATGTGTAAAATAAACTAAAAAAGTCACATTTCGAACCCAGGGCAGCCAAAGCCTTGTTGTCATAATTATACTTTACAGCGAGGCATTGAGCGGGGGCATATTAGCTTCTGTAATTTTTGCGTTCTGAGTTAGCATTACGACTGGTTTGTCGGTGTCAGGATAAAGGATAAAGTGACCGGCCGGGGTTCAGCCCCACGTGTATCAGTGCTATACACTGGGCACGTTAAAGAACCACAGTTCTCTACAGAAGAGTTCTGTGTATCCGCTTCCCTCTCTCTGGGACGTCCATTAACCCTAGCTGGCAGAATGTGACGTAAATCAAACAAACAAACAAAAACAAACAAATGAGTGCATAATTTCAGTTTTTCTAAGTAAGTTAACTATTTCAACACTATACACCAGTTTTGAAGACTGTTGATGACTATTGCAAACAGTTTGGATCCTGATCAGGCCCCGACCAGAGATCAAAAAATATTACAGATAGGGTATATGCAAGAGAGAATATTGTTTTTTATATATGTTTCTTGTAATCCATCATAATATATCATATCCTAATAGATAATATAACAATATAGTAACTACTAACATGTTCTTTAATGCTTTAACTTATTTTTAAGTTGACATTTTAAAAAATGTCCACAATTGGTGTAAAAATCAGATATCAGAATTATTATAGTTAAATACAACTGAAAAGTGCTTAACTGAAAACATTATAGTAAAGTACAATAGTATAATAAGTAAGTACCTTTACAGCGTTTTGGGGTAATCTTCGCAGATATGTTACATATTCCAATAACAAAAAGGTGTGAAATTATCTGAACTTTCGGACGCAAACACCAAATACTCAAGCAATTTCTCGGATCACTAGCCATTGTCAGTGTAAACTTTACATAAACATATGTCTTGTGTGACTCGAAATGTTAACAATTGCTACTGATCAATTAACAATGTTTCACAATACTGACAAAATGTATTATAATAACAACAATATATCCTGATGTTAGTACATTTACTTCTCTGTAAATACAACGCCGCATTTGTTGAAGGCGATGATAATGTATATGATTTTGCGTGAATAAAACTTGAAGCTTGATCCAAAATTCCTGCTCGGATAGAACAGAGCTGTAATTAACGCTGTTCGAAAAAGCTAACTTTGCACTCAAAATACATTTGATAACAAATAGACAAACTATCGAATCTAGATGAACCATCTTATTTCTTTATATGACAAGTGCAATACTATTTCCAAGTAGAACAAGCTCGCCGTATATTGAATAGATTTTCAATATAATTTAATTAAATCATTCTCATGAAGTCTATAGACCGAGTAAATACATAGCACCAGCTTAATTACGCCGTAAATAGTCTATAGCATGTACGCAATGGCATCCGTGCTTTTATATCTAATGGAAACGATTTTTTTAATAACCACGAAGAAAGATTTCTATTTCAATCGAAATTACCTTAACTGGAATCTATACAGCGACTTTGTGGCGTATTATTTACGATCAAATTATAGCTGATTGATCCAAGCGGGTTTGAACGCCTTCATTACATTATCGAAGACAATATGTTTCTTTGATCGATTCCAAAATGAAGAACTTTGCTCTCTAGAGTTTCCGTATGCCCTAACATAAATATGTCGAAACAACATGTAATTGGACCCCTTTATTTATTTATTTTTTCCATACGTTTTCAAGTAAAAAGAAACGACGAAGAAGTTAATGTGCGGTGTTTCAGTAAGAAGACACAAACAAGTAATGAGTAATTAACTAGTATATAATGGATACCCTGATCATCATACCAAGGACGTTTATAAACACAATTAGAAATAAATAAAGAAATGTATTTGAATAACTTTTTACTCCATTTACAGCCATTCTTAAGCACTTGAACTGAATTGACTGAAAAACTGTATTCATCGGAATGCCGCCGTGGCTTTATAAAGAATGTCGTTGTCATTTATTAAATCGAACCTATTCCCAATGAAAGGATGTTGGTTCGAATCACGACTTGGATCATACCATGTTCTCTTTGAAGAAATTCTCAAGCTAGCTTGTTGAAGGTCGATTTTTTTACCCATGGGCAATTTGAGGATCTTCTATCCTGAGCATATTGCTTAAGCTTGTGTGTGTTTGTGTGTTTGATTGTTTGTTTATATGTCGTTTACTTATACTGTGTCGATGGTCTTCAAAACCTCAATAAATAAACTAACAACTTGAAATACTCCCTATTCTTGATGCCTTTTTTACGCTGTACAAAAGTTAATCAGATGTTTCAGAAAAATGACAGCTTTTAAAATGACACGAGCTGTTATTCAGAAGAAATGACAGCTTTACAAAGTAGCACGAGCTATTTTTCACGTTTAAAGTTTATTTTCAAGTGCATTTTTCCAAAACTGACGAGTCCGGCGCAATGAAGCATGATCTTTAATGCTATTTAAAGGCTAAAATTCCCTAGTTTTGTGTCAGTAAGAGACAAAAAGCGAATACAAGTACTTTGTTACACGTCAAACCGAGAAATATTTATGTGGTATTAAGTTTTTTGGCAATAAGAAACTATTACTAGAAATATCAGCCATAATAAATGTCACTTTGAAGAATTCAAATGAATTTGAAGACTTTGATACACTTTTACTGGTCTGTTGCTGGTAGACTAATAACGACTAATATATGGCTCCGGGTATGTCATCTTAAAACAGCAATATATATTTGCGTTTTAAACTAAAGAATTCCTCCCACGACTGAACTGTATTATACCTATGCTGTTTTTTATACGAAGTTTACTAAACTTTCAGGATGTAGTTCCATCGAAAAGGTTTTTCAGTCAGCTTCGAAAATGAGCAATTTGTTTTCACTGACACAGTACTTATTTACAACGACATCTGAGCATTGCCAATAAATAGTCTTCTATCGTTCTACCGGAGAAAAGAAAGAATGATGTACAAAAGAAAAGCACATTTCTATTAGTCAGTGTATAAATGGTGTATCATTTTCCTTGCTACATGCAAGTTAAGTTAGTACTGCACTTAGCATGCCTCCAACCCCCATTTTCACAGACAGAAGCATAGGGGGGCACCAAACTGACTCTCAAATGTTAGTGGCAGCTTTCCAGTAGGCTTCGGAGTGACATTAATCCTGCGAAATATCAATCAATCAATCAATCTGCACTAAGCATAAGATGAGCGAAAACGTGTGTGATATATCTTCCGGTGGCTAGGCATTCACATTCGGGTCAGGAAATAAACGTAAAATAAATGTATCGTAACTACGCGGTTGTCTCGTGCAAGTTCGAAATACATAACAGAAAGTTAACCGATGTGATCTGAATAACATTGAAAAAAATATCTTTTAAACAAGGCTAACCGTAACGTTTTCTCCCCCTGAATGCCCCGAACAGTTATAAACTAGACTTTTCTATCGTTGTCAGGTATATTTACTATAATTATGTGCCCGAATCGTTGTTTCCCCCCCCCACCCCTTACCCTCCTTAAAAGGGTGAAAGAAAAAAAGATACTGTTAAGGGCAATATAATTCAATTTCAAGAGATGAGATTTATTTTGAAGGGAATAAAATTTATTTGATTGTAGCTATTGGTTAGATATTAACCAAAAATAAATAAATAAGTAAACATAATTTCGTTCAAAATTAATGTTGCAAATTTGTATTTGGCCAATTTATTTTAAAATCCCTTTGAGGGAGGGTTAGAGTAGGGGGCAAACAACGATATGGGAACAAATAATAATTACTAAGCAATTTGCAAGCGGTATTGACATTTTAAAATACATTACGTAACCAAAAATGTCTTTACAGATAGTTTCACTCAATAAATATACTTTGTACGTTTTTTACTCTCCAATATCTTGATGACGTTTTGCGTGAGCTAGGTTGATCGAGATTATTCAAGACATATTACAGGCAATTTGTTCTGGAATTTCTATTGTTCATTAAAATATCATGAACACTTGATTTGTTTAATGACTGACAGCATCGCCTTGAATTAGGCATGCTTTGAACTTTTCTACCTCTGCTATAGGAACAATGGCAAAACTACTTACCAGCGAAATAAATTCTGGAATCCTTCCGACATGTACTACAAGGACTCTGTATTTAATGACCAAAAGAAGACATTTTTTAACTGTGTAGACTCAAATATGTCCCGAAAGAAGGCAGGTCTTCTAGAAAAGTTCAACACTAAATTTAGATTTGACCCAACGGTCCTCAAAGAACGCAACATATGCCATGTAAGATGAACCTCGGGCAGATTTTTTTTCAGATTAGAATAAAGATCATATAAAGCAGTTTTTGTCAATTCAGACCTCGAAGAAAGCAGGGTCTGTCAGATCAAACGAAACGATGCAAGTTTAGCCTGATTAGACGAAATAAAACTCAGAATTTTTAGATCAGAAGAAAGTTAACGATGGATCTGCCAAAAACTAATTAAAATAACTCAGGGTTTACTTTATCAAAGAAATAATAACGAAGGATCTGCTAGATTAAAGAAAACGTAACAAAAGATCTGCTAAACTCATGAAATTTAACTAAAGATGTGTACGATCAAAGAAAACATAACGAAGGATCTGCTATACTCACGATATTTAGCTCAGGATTTGCTAGATCAAAGAAGAAGTAAAAAACGATCTGCCAAAACTGACGAAATAGCTCAGGATTTGCCATATCAGAGGAAGAGTAACGAAGGATCTGCTAAAACTGAAGAAATATAACTCAGTATTTGCTAGACCACATACGAAGTAACGAAGATTTGCCAAAACTGACGAAATTTCTCAGGATTTGCTAGATAAAAGAAATGTAACACAGGATCTACCAAAACTGACGAAATATAACTCTGGATTGGCTAGGTCAAAGAAAAGATATCAAAAGCTCTGCTAAATCTGACGAAGTAGAACAGTATTTGCCAGATCAGAGAAAAAGTAACGAAGGATCTGCCAAAACTGACGAAGTAACTCAAGATTTGCTAGATCAAAAAAATATTACGAAGGATCTGCTAAAACTGAAGAACTCAGGATTTGCTAGATCAGAGAAAAATTAACGAAAGTTCTCCAAAACTGACGAAATATATATCAAGATTTGCAAGATCAGAAGAAAAGTAACGCAGTATAAGTATGCAAAACCGGTAACATATATTGCAAACATTGCCAGATCGAAAGAAATATAACGAATTTTGAGTCAGATCAGATCTCAAAGAAAACAGGATTTGCCAAATCAGAGTAAGAATAAAGCATGTTATGTCATAATAGAAGCCAAAGAACGCGAAATCGGCTAGATCAGAGAAAAAAAAGTGCTGAATGTATCAGACCACACGCCACAGAATGCTTGATTAGCTAAAGTGTTACTCTACTTGAAGCAACAACGATTTTCTTTGCGATGTAAATTTAAATTTTCTCTGAAAAGGAAATCTGATTTACGGTAGATTTTGAAGATTTATGAGTCTAGACTGAATGTGGATAGGCAAAGATATTATAAAAAAGACATTTGTAAAACAATAAACGAAAGTTTGAGAGCAAATAGACGGATATATGACAGAGTTCATACTAAAATCGCCAAAATATCTTTTCTCATTAAATCTGAGCAATTCGTGTTTTTTTTTGTGCAAGATTTACGTACACGTAGTTGTTTTATGAAATACTGAATAATATATTTTCGAATCTAATCAGGATACGCTGAAATAATGTGCAGAGTTTCTCCTTGAGTCCTCTTCTGTTATGATCTGGACGTCGTCATATGAGTTAAGTACTCTTGAGACGACTTTAATTAATTCCCGGTAAACAAACAACTGAACGCTTTAAGTTAGAAATTTCTTATTCACTGGTGTTGTGACAAATGAAAGTAAGAATCTTACACTCGTTTTCATTTCACCAAGGAATCGTTAAGCGTGTCAAAGGAAAAAAATATTATTATACTCACCAGGTCTCGCATAACAATTGATTCGTATTCGTCCAATACAGTGAGTTTGGTATGCCATGACAACTCTGTAATACTCTATTGGTCTTAATTTTGAATAGTATTATCTCTGCCTGACACCTGTACCTGAAATCAAACTTTTGTTGTAAATCAAGGTTTAATTAGGGTTTCGTTATTACCCTTCAAACTACATGTATTTAACCCAAAGCCTGCTGAAAACAATGTCTTCTGCTTAAACTGTCGTCTGCTTAGATTTTAAAGTTCATCAGAATCGCACAATATTTGGAGAAACAATTGGCCGAGTGTCAAACGGCTTGAAACATGATTAGACGCCGTTACTCGGCGTCTAATCTGGATTCAAGCTGTTTGCAAATGCCATCACGGTCGCCCTTAGCAGGCTTAAAGTTAAACAAGTAATAGTCTATAAATAATTTGTTGAGGACATAATGTGGGTTCAAAACGATGTTGTCATTAATAAATTGAGATACCACTGAAAGTCTGGATCGTTTGTCCTACGTCAGCCTAACTTGTTCAAAAAAATAATAGTCTATTGTGAAATCACTTATTATATACATGTGTTGCTGCGGCCACATTGTAAGCATAACAATAATTAAACTTAAATACATGTCGTGTATTTTAATTACCTAAATGATTAAAATGGAGATGGAATTATTTACATAATGAAAAAAATGTGGTATCTCTGAACTGAAACCGCATTCTGTGGCAAATTATCTGGGTCTGCAAAATTTGAAAATTATTCCCGCATATCTCGAACAGTGGATAATTGTTGAACTAAAAAGCAAAACCCCGTTTCCAAAAACTGAAATCAGACGTAATTTCGAAAACATAGCAGAACGCAAACGTCCGTCTTATTGTTGAGACAAACAATTTGTTTGAAGGTCTTACTACTTATCATACGCGTCTATGACAAACTGTTTAATCTTCAATTCCTTCTTGTGCTAATGTCCTTAAAACAACGCAATATTTCAACACCAGAGTCTGCTCCTAGGAGACGACCAATAATGCCATCCGTCTTCTCACGAAGAAATTTCATTTCCAGTTTGCCTAGCTCCAGATGTAGACAGCCGACTGCCTTTTCTTTGAGACTCGAGTAATCCGTTCATGAATACAAATCTAATTTTGAAGTCTCGCTCAATCCCGAATTTACCGTGACCAATGACGAGAGGGAAGTTAAATCACTTTCTTAGATAAGAAAATCCAGTAGGCTTATTTCGTCGATTATATTCCGCGGTCATTTCTTCGACATATCATTATGCTTATTACCGTTATTCTAGGTCGCAAAATATTCCCCCGTTTTGTGGACAGATCTACATGACAAAACAAAAACAAAAAACATTTCGAGCTTTCGAAATACCTGATGCTCTGCACTTACAAGATAAGCGTTGAACATGGAGCGGTGTATTGCCTTTATTCCAACATCACATTACGAGCCGGCCTAACAATTGTCGGTAACGCCTTGGCCCAAATCTATTTCCATATATTTGTATAGCGTAAAGATTTGTGAACATAAAAGTGTGACAGATATTCTAAGCAAATAGTCTATAGTATACCATGATATCTTCAAGCTAACACTTCAAAATCACAAGTGAAAAATGGCTGGTGCCAAAGTAAAGGGAGCTAATGTTCGTGGCTTACCGAAATGATATCTCGGCTTTTGGTGAGTTAATCGTTGTTGGTTTTAGTGTCCCGCCGCTGTTCTAGGAAGTAAAAGTGTTAGAATCTTGCGGAGATTTTGATCAATGCTGGATAAAAATAACCTTTCAAAACACGGTTCGTTTAATAGTAAAGTAAATGATGTAAATACTTAGATTTCAACAAATTCCTCAATTTTGGCGCCAAATTTGCCAATGACATCTGCTAATTTCTAACTTTATTAAATTCGTTTCGTTAATTCAGTGAACTGTTTTAGAAGACACGTGACTAATTAGTGAGGAAGTACAAACAATGTAGACTCTATTGTAATATCCAGTCTTATTGTTATAATGATAGAATCTTACACCGTCAGCAATAATGTTATCTTTGAACAAAATCGAAGGTGAACTAATGATACAATTGATCGGAGAGAGGAAACATTTAAAAAACATTGGCGGTATAATTGAATTGTCTTATTTGATAAATCTCGTAGGATTTGTGTGCTTTTCTGCGATGTCTCGTTATCGAATATGGGATGCATGCAGTTTATATTTGAAGCGACGTGCCATTGATCGGCTATTGTGTTCTGTTATCTGTTAAGCATGTTCCAAAGGAACGTCAATCAATCGTTTGCGATCCGATAGACATTCAAGATAAAGTGAACTTCTGAATAATTTGCATCTTGCATGCAAAAAAAGTCATTATCTGAATAAGAACACTTCGCGTGAGGGTTGTTTGTTTTGTTCGTAGATATGTAAATGCTGTTAGCGGGATTGTTTTAAATTTGGTACATGAAGTAATATCTGGAAAACTTGTGCTCAAGAGATGTAGGAGATGTCATAGTTTTTACGTAAACAAATAACCTTTTCCTTGACAGGCTATATTTAGACCTTTACATCACAGGCTATATTTAGACCTTTACATCATAAGCTATATTTAGATTAACAAGAGAAAATAGTTGGGATAAGAGAAAGAATAAATCCGAAATGTATAAAAGAAAGTTTGTTCAGAAGACTGAGTAGACTCAGCTCAGGAACTGCCTGGTCTACTTTCTTAGCAAGATGCCAAAAGGCACTTATGTAGAGAAAAGGGTTAATTTAAGTATTTTACTTCATAAATATCTTTCTACAATGATATAAGTGAAATAGCGAATATGTCCTAGTCATCGTACCGTTTTGATTAGTTTCCTTTGTTAATTTTTAGCTCATGATGTTTTTACGAAGTTATTTTTTTTTGTTGGTACAGAATGTTAGATTTACTTGGGATGAATATGTATTTGTTTATGCCAATAAAGTATCTTGACTTATTTTGACTTATTGGTTTTGTTTTGCTGTTGTTATTTTTCAGGGGTGGAGGAAAGGGTTTTTGGTGGGTTTTATGTGCGTGTTTTTGTTGTTGTTATTGTTCTTTGCTTTATATTTAGATATGGTGGGTTGGGCGCTTCTTTTACTGTAATTGTTAATGTTTATTTTTATCATATGTTAACAGTTTTTGTTCAAATAGATGGCCGATGTGCATACTTAAGTCATTTCAAATTTGGGTTGGGATGACAGAGAAATAAATTGACAATGCAGTTGTCGCGGTTTTCTGTAAAACATATTTTATGTCATGACGATCGGTGAGCTTTACACACCTACTGGGACCGTATATGTTAATTTCCGTGTGTCTTTTCTTCCACTTGAAACAGCGGTGAGGGATTAAATTCGTCTACCACGAACAATAACCCTACTCCTCTTCGAGGCTTCTGTGGCCAATTGGTTTAAGTCATTGACTTGCAATCTCTCAGTCCCTCACAGATGTGAGTTCGTAGCCCAGTTTGGGCACTCCGGAGTTTTCAAGTGAGGAAGCTGGTTAGCGATTAGTCGATGGTTCTTCCTAGATGTGCTTTATGTCTGAAATAATGTACAGAGGTCCGCCGGGATTTTCCTCCACTTGTAATGAGCTGAAAGTCTCGATATGACTGAAATGCTGTTGAAGCAACGTTAAATTCAAAATAAACAGACAAACAGAAATTAATGAATAACTTCATCCTGATACTTTGAAAATGATACTGTTGTATGACTCATCTTACTTTGTTGTTTTTCTTCACAAAACATGAAACTTTAAAGTTAAAAAATAATTGAAAAATGAAACTAAGGAGACATTTTCATTTTTTTAGTTAAAAACTAAATTCTGCCTCAGATCAGAAATCTTTAAATAACCAACCTGGTTGCTGTAATAATGATCTCATTGTGCATAGGCAGACCCCTCTCGTGCATTTCCATTATTTCAGTATTTTTTTCACGCGAAGGCCTCGGGAGACAGGAAAATTGCATAACTGCCATTTTCCATGGAAACTCTGATTGTCATTCTGCTTGAGTTAATGCGCTTGTAACATCGAAAACTTCAAATCTGGTTACAGTAGTTTTGTAATATTTTAATATCAATCATACATGGCTGACAGGTTTTTCTTCTCCGAGATTGCTCAGAGCAGCAGTCCGGGTTGTGGGGTTCACCTTATCGTGTAGTTTAAATTGTGTTTCGAACAGAAAATTTAACAGGGAGACGTGTATTTGTTAATGAGTATCACTCACGCAGATGTTTCTATATATATATATATATATAAATTTGTATCGATGGCTTAAAAATTGAGCGAAGTCATAGTGATTGACTTGCGATATACCGTTCTTCTGTATTTGTAATGTTTAATGCAAAAAGATATTTATTGATTAATGTAGGTCATTTTTGCATTTTTATTATTTTAATTGGTCGTCGTCGATTAAAATCCAAATTTGTTTGCTTTTGTTGCTTCGACTTCGCTAGCATTTCATGATGGAAGAAAAGCCTAAGAGTCCCTGACCTGTTTAAGTTAGTGGATAGTTTCCCCCACGAAAGATTTAAATTTAAACTTTATTTATTTTACAACGAAAGCGAAACAAGTTCTTACAACTTATATAAAGCCCTCTCGTTGGCACGGATGGAGGCATTATTGTGCTTATTGTAGGAGGAAACCGGAGTTCCCGGGGAAAACCTACGTGATGGGAGACCACTACAGAACCCTCTCACATACCTGCATCGGCCGGGAATCGAACCGGGGTTGCATTGTAAAGAAGCGAGCGTGTAACCGCTGCGCTATCCGGACACCCCACGAAAGAGATACCGGGACGTAGTGTATTCTTTTTCCTCATCATGCACCCTAATTTTAAATAAATTAACTAAAATCCATCTTTTTATATTTTTTCTTCAATTATTTTTCTCAATAAAACCATTTTTTCTGTAATTTGTCTTCTATCAGTTTCAGATAGTGTGACTAATCACATTAATGAATCTACAATGTCTTATTAAACATCGCCAACAATATTTATACATACATGCTTTTTAGAAGAGAAGCTCTATAAAAATCTGTTCTTTCGCTTTTATCCTATATGTGTATAAATTATCTATATTGCGCATGATTTTAGAAAAAATAACTGTTAAAGCCAGAATAAAGCTAAAAATCGTGATTTTTGCCTAGTTTTTGCGAATCAATCGAAGTATCTATCGCAATATTAAGTATTTAAAACTGTTTGCTACGTAATTACAAATATAATAACAAACTTAAATTCGATTGTTGATATTCTGAACGCTGCCGAGGTTAGCCGGGAATATATCGGTTCCTCTCGGAACACTTCAGCTTTTGTCGTCGACTATTTGTGACTCATGTTCTATTTATATCATATAGATCTTCGTCAGATTTAATCTATTCATATCACGGGGAATCACGTGACGCATTCGCCGCCTAGTCATTAGCCAATATCACTATCATAGTAAAAGTAGAAATAAACACATTGATCTATCGTTTGCAAATTATCGATCAACTACAGTCTAATGAAATACACGTGTTCAATGATATTTATTTTCAAGATTATTAGTTAGTGAGTGAGTGAGAGAGGAATGGGGTTTTACGGCACGTCAGCACACAAAGGCTATATTGCGCCGGAGTATGTATGTGGTGAATGCAATGGTGT